>JBBMOL010001295.1:0-42855 GCA_037954665.1 Laguncularia racemosa | reverse complement strand
AGTTATTACATATGGGGTTACTTAATGAGGGGTAACCAGCTTTGCATTCCCGAATCCTCCTTAAGGGAGAAATTGATCAGAGACCTACATGGAGGAGGATTAGTTGGCCATCTAAGGCGTGACAAAACACTAGCAGCAGTGGCTGCAAGATACCATTGGCCTCAGTTGAAAAGGGGATGTAGGGCGAATAGTGCAATAGTGTTACATCTGTTAGACATAAAAAGGACATTCTCAGAAAAACTGGGTTGTACACTCTGCTCCCAGTACCTGAGAATATCTGGGATGATCTATCTATGGATTTCGTGTTAGGTTGCCTCGTCCCCAAAACAAGGTGCTGAAACTGTTTTTGTGGTTGTGGACAAGTTCTCCAAGATGGCTCCTTCATTCTTTGTAGGAAGACGACTGATACACAAGGTGTTGCCAAGCTATTCTTTAAGGAGGTGGTCAGGTTGCAGGGGGTTCCCAAGTCTATCACTTCTGTTAGAGATACCTGATTCCTTAGCCATTTCTGGAGGACACTATGGTACATGTTTAATTCTTCCCTTAAACTTTAGCAACACAACCCACCCTCAAACCGATGGGCAGACAGAAGTGACGAACAGGACCCTTGAAATCTAATACGAAGAAATCTGTGGAGAGAAGCGAAGAAATGGGACCTAGCACTCTCTAAAGTAGAGTTCGCCTACAACAACTCCATCCATAGAACTACGGGGAAAATCGCCCTTTTCAGTGGTCTATACAAAAGGCGCCTTCTCACGCTTTGGATTTAGCTTCTTTACCCAAGGGTGTTGAGACCAATGTTGCTGCTAAACACCTGGCGGAACAGTACCACACGGTGGCATCTGACATGAAAGAGAAAAATTGAGAAGGTGAAGAGCAGTATAAGAAAGCCGCCGACAAACATCGGAGGAAGAAACTGTTCGAGGTGGGAGATCAAGTGATGGTGTTCTTAAGGAAGGAACGTTTTTCCCGTGGGAACGTTAGCAAGTGGCAACCGAAGAATATGAGCCTTACAATATTGTCGCCAAGACAATGACAATGCCTATGTGGTTGGGCTTCCAGAAAGCATGGGAAAAACTCTAAGACCTTCAATGTAGCCGACTTGTCCCCATTCTACGCGAATGACGAACCCCTTTATCCAGAAAAGAACTCGGGGTCGAGTTCTTCGTTGGTGGGGAGAATGATGCGGACATCGTGGCGGACACGGGTTGATGCACGGGTGGTACACGGTCTAATATCATGTCAGGGAACTTCCAGGAATGCAAACGGCTGCATACACGGCCTGGAGGCACGGCCGTGGATATATCAGGATAATTCCCAGAAAAAGTACACGACCTCTTACACGGCCTGGAGGCACGGCCGTATGTCTGTCAGGATCCTTCTCAGAAGTATACCGGGTTTTATGCACGGCCAGGTTTTTTAAAAGGGTTTTTGGGGGGTTTAAAGTTTTTCCAAAAAAAAAAAAAGGGGGGGGGGTTTTTTTTTTTTTTTTTTTCCCTTTAAATTTTAAAAAAAAAAGGGGGGGGGAAAAATTTTTTAAAAGGGTTTTTTTTTTTTAAAAAAATTTTTTAAAAAAAAAAAATTTTTTTTTTAAATTTTTTTAAAAAATTTTTAAAATTTTTGGGGTTTCCCCCCCCCAACCAAAGGGCCCCCCCCAAACTTTTTCCCCCGGGGGTTTTTAAAAAAATTTTTTTTTCCCCAAACAAAAGGGTGGTTTTCCTTAAAAAAAAAAAAAAAAAAAAACCCCCAAAAACCGGGGAAAAATTTGGGGGGGAAAATAAACCCCAAAAATTTTTTTTTTTGGGGGGAAAAAAAAGGGGAAAAAAAAATTTTTAAAAAAAAAAACCTTTTGGGGTTTTTTTTTAGAAAATTTTTTTTTTTTAAACCCTTTTTTTTTGGGAAAAAAAAACCCCCAAAAAACTTTTTTTTTTTTAAAAAAAAAATTTTTTTAAAAAAAAAAGGGGGGGAAACCCCAATTAAAAAAGGGGGAAAAAAAAATTTTTTTTTCCCCTTTTTCCCCCAAAATATTTTTTAAAAAAAAAAAATAAAAAATTTTTTGGGGGAAAAAAATTTTATTTTTTTTTTTGGGAAATTTTTTTTAAAAAAAAATTTTTTAAAAAAAAAAATTTTTTTAAAAAAAAATTTAAAAAGGGGGGAAAAAAATTTTTTTTTAATTTTTTTTTTTTTTTTTAAAATTTTTTTAAAAAAAAAAATTTTTTGGGTTTCTTTTTTTTTTTTAAAAATTTTAAAAAATTTTTTTAAATTTTTTTTTTTTAATTTTTACCCAAAAAAAAATTTTTTTTTTTTTTTAAAAAACCCAACCCCCCTTTTGTTTTTATTTTTCCCCTTTTTTTTTTTAAAAAAAATTTTTCCTTTTTTTTTTTTTTTTTTTTTTTAAAAAAAATTTTTTGGGTTTTTCCCCTTTGGGGGAAAAACTTTTTTTTAATTTTAAAAAAGGGGAAAAAAAAAAAATTTTAAATTTTTTTTTAAAAAAAATTTTTGTGAAAGGGAACTTAGTTTACTGTTTGGTTATGCACCCTTGGGATTGCTGGTGATATTCAGCCCAGAATGACATAGGGGACTTTGTTTGACTTTAAGTAATTAACTAATTATGGTATTAGATATTTAAATTGATTGAAAAAGGGGTTAGAAATGTAAAGATGTGTAGGAAGACAAGGAGTTAAATTTATCAATAGGCATATTGGAGAGCTTGCTCTTCATTAGTATTCCTGTCAAACTGTGGCAAAAATATCCAAATTCTTGTTAATCTAGTAAAAAAATGTCCACAATATGTACCTTTTTTGCTTCAAGGTCACCTTCGTTTTAAAAATGTACCCCTCCACCATGTAACCTACACTACCATCACCTTTGGTTCTTATATATATTCATCATTGCACCAACCACTGCCTTGTCTTCTAAATCCTTACCTCTATCCCCGGCTCCATCTCATATCCACATTGCTATCATCATTGTACTTTCAACACTGTTGTTGCTATCAACCATATGCCACTTCAACATTCATTTACCACCACATATCAGTAGACATGAGCCCACTTTCACCATCGTCATTACTTCTACCACCTGTCCCATACTACCATTACCCTTTGCTCTAGAACCATTTTGCCATTAAGTTGCTATCCTTTGTACCACTTACATTAAGTTGCTATCCACTATTCCAACATCACTTTCATATGCCACCATAATGCTTGATTAACACTGTGCTATTACCATTGCATCTTTAGACATTAGCTATCACCTTTGTACCTCTAAACCATTACAACCATAGATGTTATCGCACTATGACTAGAGATATTATCGGCCACTAAATTGATTACAAAGGGGTGGGGGGGATTATGTTATAGTGAGTGGTAAATTGTGGGTAATTGTGATCTCGGCACTAGTGAGATGCAGTGGATATTGAGGGATGGTTAGGTTGTGTTGTTATTTTTACATCGAACTAGGCATATTTGATATTTTTAAAGTCCATTTGGTTCATCATTTTTTTTTTGGTCAGTTTGTGCATATTTTAGCATCTGTTTGTATATGTGTATTTGTCAAGAATAAAATACTAAAAAGATTAAAATAAAAATACCTATTTACCCCTCTGGTAAAATTAAATACGTAAACTTATTCTTAAAAATTTAACTTATTTATTAATTTTATATTCATTTTCAAAAAAAAATTGAATCTAATGTCTTTATTTGTTCTATATTATATTATATAATATAAACATTTTCTCGTAAAAATAATAGTGGAACATTTTACTTCTTAATTCTCATTGCTAATCGCAATTTTTATTTGATTTGTGAAAATAGATACAGATAAAAATAGTTTTGTTAAACATTTAAATTTTAAATGGAATACTAACAAATACAGATAAAGATTACAAATAAAAAAAATTCAAACAGGCTTTTGATATTATTCTTTACTTATTACTTTAATTTAATGTATGAAGTAAATAAATGATAGCTATTTCCTTAATTAAATAGTTCATATAAAATGAATAACTAGCATTTGTATTATTTATTTTAAGTAATAGTTTGCTATATCCTATTTAATAAAAGTTTTTATATGGTTATAAAGAGGTTAAGTACCATGATATAAGATTAAGATAGAAAATAAATCAAATCATATAATAAGAATTTTAGATTAAATGAATTAAAAAATTATTATTTAATTATTATTGATTTGATTATTAACTACTTAAAATTTTATTTTTTGCCTAACCTTTCAACCTAACTTAAAACTCGATATCAGGTTGTTTGTGGAGCAAACATTGATTCGTGAAAAATAAATAAATAACCCATAACACGAGCCGAAAGGCAATTTAGAGTGGTTTATAAAATAAAAATTTAAAGCTTACGTTGAATCGTGCGGCCCGCAAAATCCCTTTTATCGACGGATAAAAGATGGGTTAATGTATACCATTTTAAAAGTACTGTTTTCAAGAAGTCCCTATGTAAAAGTGTAATAGCTCAATCGATGTGGAATTTCCACTATATTATCATATGATTTTTTCTTTCTTTTTTTTTTAAATCAAGTATATCTAGATGTATGTTGGCGAATGAAAAAAAAACGAATTAATCCCGAATTGAATTATAAATTAAGTTTAAATCATTTTTAGGTTTGAAAAAATTATAAAACCGATTTGAATCATTTTTTTTTTAGGTTAAAAAAAAATTACGAATTGGGTTGAGTTTATTTAAATTGAACCAAATCATGAGAATAAAAAAAAAAATTAAAAGAATGTATGACTAAAAATGGTGATTCTTTATTGTCTAATAATTCATTCTCTTATTTAATTGTTTATCAAATACTTATTATATTTTTTCTTATTTTTTACTTCTGATTGTATGCACAATCAAAATTATCTTAAAAGAGATATAAAATCAACCTTAAATATATCAACCGAAATCGTACGGATTTTTTTTTTTTTTTTTTTAAGTTCAATTTAGAAAGAAAAAACAAACTATATCCATCCTTAGAACCTATTTAAAAAAAGATAATAATATATGAGGCATAGGAAGAACTTTAGAGAGGCCGATAGAACCCACCCCACAAAAAAGAAAAACTTTTAATTACTTCATTACATTACAATGCCTGTTATAGGTAAATGCCATACCTTTTACATGCTTTTATTTTTTAAATTTTAAGGCGCACACAATAAATTTTTCCAGCTACACCTACTCGTTAGTTTATTTGATTCCGGTTTTGCTAACTAACAAAAATACGGACTATCCAATATTTGGATTAGCTTGTGAGCCCTGCCACATCAGGATTTGGATTCTCTCAATTTTTTTTAATTTTTCTTAATTTCATATTAATAATTAAAATTATTAAAATTATTTAATATTATATTTATTTATTATGATATCATTATTTTTCTTTTATTTTATCATTTTATTATAAATAAATAATATATTAAATAAATTAAAAAAAAAGTAAATTAAAGGATCCATTTCACAATCCGATCCTAGATGATCCCATTTAGTCATTATGGAAAAGGTGAGTTTGGCCACCAACGAATTTACTTCTTACCCAACTAGATATCTCGAGTCTCCTATACTCTTATTTTGATCTTTTAAGATCAAGACTCTATTCACCTTAACACGCCTATGCAATAATTTAAAAAATATATAATAATTAAAAACAATTTTTTTTAAGTAAATGGCGAGTATAAGTAAGAGGGGATGTAGGGCTTGACCTTCTTGAAACAAGTATTTAACCTATAACATGTTTTGTAGAAAATAAATAAAGAAATATGATTCTTCATATATTAATCACAAAGTAGAAAAGAGAATAAAAAATAAATGATTGAGTACTACTACCAATATAGTATCTTATTTCTACTACAAGAAGTGATTAGGATAAAAAACGATTAAATAACTAGATATAGTTAGTATAAAAGAAAAGTAGGGAAGGATCTGATAACTACATTAAATTAATAAGATATGATTTGAAAGTTTCCATACTCAATCGTTATCTTGTAAATGCATGAATTTTCTTGAAATTCTTATCTAACTACGATCATATTTGTGGTAGAAAAAGCTACATTGAGTTCTCATGAGCCTATTTGGCAAGCTAGTCATTTTTCTTTCTCCAAATGTGATTGACTTGACCTTGAATTTCATTTAAGTAAAGTCCTCATGTGTGAAAATCTTCAAATGTCCCATCAAGTTTTAGCTGTGGATAGTTAACTAGATACAACAAAGAATCTGTTTCAATCAACACTCAAGAAAAATTGAATTGCTTGCAAAATTCAAGTCCTTGATCAAAGCTATTGATTTCAAATTAAACTCATTAGACCTATAGAATGCAATAAACCCATAGCACCAAATCAAGTTCCTATAGAATACCTAAGTATATCACTCATCACCACTACCTCCACATTTGTCTTAACATAAAATGCCTCAACATTTTATTTTAAAAATTCCTTTTTAGGACATTTCCAACCGACAAAGTGTGGACCTTTTTAGGTGGTTTTGCTACAATAACAAATAAATCTCTCATCATATTTGATAATATCTTAGTAAAGGGGATTTGTCCATCTAATATTTATGAAATAGTATTTGATCTATATTCTTTTATTGTTGTATTAAGTGGTTTTAATTGTTTAAATTAGATTTCATCTTTCAACTTATCCCACTAATATAGGGTCATATAGGATTTCTAGATGCAAAAAAATTCTATGCTTAACGAGGTGCGCCAAATCATTTTTTCAAAGAAGATCAATAACAGTTTTTAAGACTTTCAATATAGAAGTAATTGACTATATTATGTATGTTTCTTTCACAATTTTACTTATAGGCACCTTTTTCAAAATGTTGGTTCTATATTAAAAAAGATTCAAATATCAAAATTTTATGTTGATAGATTTTTGCTAATTGGTTATTTGTTAGTGTATCTTTGTATGCAATCAATTAAATGAGACCTTTTGTAGCTCTTGGCTTGCAATAAAGCACAAACACAAAAATAAGGAAGTCTAGTGCCGTAAAAAGAGAAAAGAGGAAAATGATATCCAACACAAGAATGCCTTATTAGTCAATCTTTCTAAACCTTTAAGTGTAGACGATAAATTTTGTTAGTAGGCATAGATATGTACATTATTATTGAATGTTGTAGTAATAAATACTTTGTGTTGCTCCATGTTGATTAAACATCATTTTTGTTGCTTTATTACACACTACAATCACCACTAATTTCATAAATCCATCATGTTTGGACCTCGACACAAGCAATGGCCCCAAATTTGATTCACACCACTAGTATAATTGCATCATCACCATTGATGTCCATTCCACCACACAAGTTTAGGAGTGTTGGGTGTTGCCAAACATGGTGGTAGGTCATAATTGAGATTGATAAAAAAAAAAAAAAAGTAGGGGTAGTTAGTAATGTTAATGGGGTTGGTGATACTGAGTAGAACTATGCAAATGAGGCAGGTCATATTGTCTACTTGTTTTATCAAATAAAAAAATGAGTTTGGTTGCAAAATTTTGGCTTGTGTATAAAGTGGGCTAAAGTGGACTAGCCCCAAATTATGCCTCATTTAAATTAAAAATGTAAAAGAAAAATGCGGGTTAATCTATTAGCTTGAGTTTGTACAAGCTAGCTCGCTTAGCCCAAAAAAGAAAAAAAAAAACGAGTTGGGCCAGAAATTTTTGGTCGGCTTGTTAAGCTGATCGACTTTTTTAGCTCAATTTTCTAGCCATAGAGTATGAGGTAATGGTAGTGACAAACAGTGCTAATATTACAGTCGTGTTGGTGGTGTCGGTCTTTATAGTTAGTTGCTGATTTCAGTAGCACAAAATGCAAAGGGTGGGGAAACATTTATAGTAGGTTGGGTTTCGGCTTGACTAATATGATCTTTGGAAATGTATGGTTATGATTCTGGCTCATTCTAATCCGTTTATAGAATTTCAACACGCATGTTCTTGATGGCTTTTGCTAAAGTATTTGTTGATGTAAGGTTGGTTAAGTTAACATACTTAGTGTGGTGCAAAAGTGGTGCTAAAAGGTATGATCGAAACCAAAAATGACACAAATTAAGAGAATTTACTAGCAGGGGGATGGAATAAATGAATCATTTAATTTAATGCTATAAATCCAGTCATGGTTGTGATTTTGATGGAGTAGTGGAGAGAAGGTCGTATGTCTGTTATGTACATGATGATCGAAAGCCATGGGAAGATTATACATAAGAGGGTTAGTTTGTTTTTCAAGTTCAAATAAGAGATTATCTTTATATTTAAAATAGAAGAATAATATTATGATATTTAGTATATATAAAGGAATCGAATGGAAAATAAATGAACCTCAACTTTTTGGTTATTTTATTTTATTTAATATGTTGGTTGAAATTTCACTTGGAACGATAACCTGTATTTGTGGGTTACATGGGCTTTTACTTTTTTATAATTGCCAAGACCATTTTGCAATTCCATAGAGATACATACAATTCTTTTGTTTTGTAGTATAGGAAACATGACTTTGTCGTGTTCAGCTCTCTATTCTTTGGGGTGACCAACTCTTATTGGCGTGTGCTAAAATTAAAAAGATTGGGCCTACAAGATGACTCTCCAATCACCTAGGATTTTCTCCATTTCCATAAACAACAGAGTGCGACACCAGTTGGCCACTCATTAGTTAACTGGCCCAACCTTTCTTTTCTTCTTTTATTTATTTTAATTTAGTTCTTTTAATTGCACCTTCTCTGAGTGTGGCGATTCATGATATGGATTATGTCTTTTTTCTCCATAATTGTGTTTTTGCGTGTGTCTAAAATCCATGTTTGTATATCATGTAATGTTGGAAATTACTAATCATATTTGTAAAGTAGTTACTTTGAGCATTATGTTTTTTTTTTTCCCCTGTAAGTTGGGTTGTCTAATTCGTGTTTGTATTATTATATGGCATTGGAAATTATTAATCATATCTATAAAGTAATTACTTTAGAAATGTTTGGATTATTATATTACATTATTTTACACTTATGATGCCATGATAATACCTTATAGTTAACAGAGTTCTTAATTATTGGATTAATTTTATAGTTAATGCTTCGGCTTTATTCATTTTCCTATTTTTAATATTTTTTTTTTCATCATCAGCCTATTCTATAGTATTTTATAAGGAAGTGGGAAATTAGACCTTTTCCATCTTTCTTGAAAAAGGATTCAATCCATTATCTTTCATCGTTCTAAACTGTTCATTTATGTAAAGATTGTGTAATTCATCAGGCATTACTAATTCATATATTATAATAGACTATATACTTTTGCATAATTGCATGTAACATATAACCACTTGAATCTAAATCGGGACACCAAGGTGTGTTTGTTTTGTTAAATCGGACTTTCTCAACATTGGTTTTAAAAAAAAAAAAATCAATTCTGATTAATCACTATGAGTTTGAGGTGAATGCTGGAAGCAAATAGAATTTGTAAGTGGTTATGGGAAAAATTCAGAAGAAAATGAAAAAAAAAACAGAAATATAAATAATTTAAAAAATCGACAAAATAAGTAAAAAGTTACATAATAATATAATAATATTCATATATTTATTTAAGTAATATATAATTGAAAAAAAATTCAAAAAATTATAAAAGGAAATATTCAGCTACCTTGGGGTAAGAGGTTGACGTTGCATGACTCTTCCAGAAGAGAAAGTGGTTGTTGGCGACCTTTTACCCTTGGGGGTGACTCGGATTTTCATACTTTAAATGGGGAGTGGTTGTGCGTCACATTAGTGGTTGTGGGGTTGGGGGAGGGGGACGTTTGCACAACATCTCCAGGTTGGTGAGCTTTAAAAAAAAAAAAGAAGAGAAAAAACGCTTAGATAACATTGGTTAGGTTGAACTCGATTAACACTCACGGTTATTAGTGAGTTGCAGACTACTTTTTGAAGTGGGTCGTAACCCTATTTGCTTGAAATATCTCATTTCGGCCACCTCAAACCTCTCAAAGGTAGGATGGTTGGATTTTTTTATTTTTTTTTTGCTTTTACTGAATATTTTTCTTTATTAATAAACTGAAATATATCTATACATTATTATTATGTGTATGTTTGTATGTATGTATTTCTAAACACAAGGAAGTAAGAACAAATAAAGATAATTCTGGGAGTGCTTTTGTTAGAAATTAGCAAGTTGGATGAAGTGAAAAACATATTGAATTTGTAGAAGCCTAATGAAATATGAGATCTTAAGTAAAAGAACATCAACTTCTATGTGCTTAGTTCGACCACGAAAGCAAGGGTTGTTGGCCAATGGTTGAGACTGATCTACTATCGAAAATAATTAACTAGCAATGAATACAAAAATATGTAGATCACAAAGAATATTATGAAGTTCTAAAGGCAATTCTTTTAGTGGGTTGATACGATACTTCTGTTTTTAGCCTTTATTGGAAGATGTAGAAACTGTTGGTTGGCTATTTTCGTTTTCCAAGAGATTAAGGATGCAAAAAAACTATACAAAATCTTGATAATGACTTTCTATCTATTCGACAAGAACCCCAATCTACATTTGATAGTCAAGTAAAGTTAAAGAACTGGATGATAAGCAAAAGAGAAATTTGTTATTGTTCATTGGATATTTAAGACAGAATGGCAAACAAAACTAAATGTGATGTACGATAGGTTTTTGCATTCAAATTAACTAAGTTGTTGAATCGCAAAAGAAATATTTGGTTCGAGTAATGGTCAAATATAATAGACGACCAACAATTCTTTGATAAACACCTAGATCATCAAACAAATTGCCTTGCTCATGATCAAGTCGCAACATTTGGAGGAAAAGGAACTCTGGTTGGTTTAGCACTTGTTTAACCAACATCTTTAAGTACATCGAGAAGAAGAAATTTTCGTGATTTAAAATCAAACCATCATCAAATTTGATAGATCTTATACCCAAGGAAATAACGCACCTCACTAAGATCTTTTACAGTTAAAAGCTCGATCTAAAGAAGCTTTAATTAGCAATAATATTTAGATATATATAAATTTTATATTTATGTGTGTATTGTGTGTGTATATATTTTATGTTTATGTATATACAAATTATGAACTTATTTAATTTAATTTTGCACATTTTTAGTTTTTTTTCATTTTTCCAGTTTTTTTTAATCTTTTTTCAACAATTCTCTATTAGAAATCAAGTGAAAGAATTAACATTTGGGGTAAAGTTCGAATATAAATATCAAATTTTCAAAATGGTTAAATAGAGAATTAATATTATGTTAAGTAATTCAAATGGGAGATTTTATTACACACCGTTATAACACCATTAAATTGAGTCGTGTGCATATATATGAAACACTTATGGATTTTCTATTTAAACTATTTGTATAATATTTATACTCTATTTCTAATCTACTTAAAACTTTGATTCTCTTTCTCAACAACTTATCATCATGTTGATAATTTATTTTAATACTTGAATGTTAATCATTTATTTTGAGCTTAATTTCAAAAAATCGATTCAAGTGCTTATAATTTTTTCTATTATATTATTTCAATAAAATCAAATTGCACCGTATGTTATTTTCTAACTGAAAAATTAATGTAGTTTCAATGGATTCATTTGCAAATGTTTGTTAAAACGTTGTGAACTAGATGGCAAAACATAAAATGGTTTAGGATTGGAATAAAATAGGTGACAAATGTTGGGGCAATAAATTTATATTTTTTCCTTAAAAGTTTAAGATCTTTTACCGAAAACTTTCACAAATGGAAATTCTTTGGAGCATTTTTCCCAAATTTAAATATTTATTATTGAAATAATTGTCTTTCTCTTTGTTTACAATAGCACTCGTTAGTGCGAGAAGCTTAAAAATATGATAATTATTTGTTTTCAATTGAAAATAAAAAAAATAATTTTCCATATTTAACAAACTACTTTCATGTAGAATGAAAACATCGTACAATAAAATAAAAAAATGAGTTGCTATTTGCTGTAAGTAATTACTTTCGAAGGATGCATGGACAGAAGTTAGGGTGAAGGTGAGTAGTGTATGGTTTATGGAAGGAAGTCTATGTACAAGTTTTCTAACTATTTTGCATGGAGTCAATATAAGAGAAAAGTTGGAGGGTTATTTTAGGAATATTAATTAATAATATTTTATTTTTTAAAAGCATCAAAAACATCAAAGATCCTGTGTTAGCTTTAATAATAATAAATTGTCATTCTTTTGTATTTTTTTTTAACAAGATCTTGAGGATGGTTCTTAAGGTCATTTGGGGGTCTTTTGTGTTAATATACACTTTGCATTTTCCTTTGTTTAAGTAAAAAAAATTTCCTAAAAAGGAGCATTATGAATGAATTTATCGTTGTTAATCATAGATTAAATCGGATTTGTTATCGGAGTCATGCTAACGGACCATTCTCCTGGATTTTTGTGCAAAGGACTAAGTATGGCAGAAGCATCCCAAATTGGGAAATTGCCAACTCCAATTGTGCACATGTAATGCTGAAATCTGGGTTGGAGACATTTAGAAAACTCTTTGCCCCTTTCTTCTACATTCACAGAGTGTCTCTCGTTAATGGGAAGCGGCATTTCCTTATGTTTTCATACTAATGGGTAGAGATTTAGCATGTAAGGATTAGACTTCGTTTTGGACAATTCCTAATTTTGTCTAGCAGATTTTTAACCTATCAAAAGCTCTATTATTCAAGCTTTAAATTAGAATTTATTACCGATTTATTTATAGCCTTACCTGTTCAAAGCCTAAATGGATCTAAAGTGGGTTTGATTTGTTTTATTTTAAATACAATTATGTTTATTACAACTTCTAACTAAAACTTTAAATATTTATAGGGTAAACACTATAAACTTAATTATATAATTTTAACTATACCGTAAATTGTTTTCTATATATAAAAAAAAAGTTGCATTTAAAACTTGCTATTGCCTTTGAAGAAGTTGTTTAGAGCAGTTTTTTATGAATCGTATTAGAAATTTCCTGCAAAACCTATTTGGAGCCTTTTCAATGTTTCTTGGGTCAATAATCAAATAATAGGATCGTATTTAATAATAGTTACGTTAAGAAATATTACTAAAACACGAACTTTTAAACTTTCCCTATACTAAAATGGTATTATACTACTACAAGTTTTTTAAAAATTTGGGACCAAACCGCTATATTAAAGAAATCACTTGCCAATTCCAACTATATTACAGAAGCTTTATAAAATGATTTTTCAAATAAGTTGTATAGTAAGAAATTATCATTAGAAAAAAAAATCGTTTTTAAGAATAATGGTATATTATAAGAAGATAGATTAAACCACCTTAATATTTATAAAAAATATTTGACTTATGAAAATAAGTTACCTTACTGATTTTTTTTTTGTTATTTTTTAATTTTTATTTTTTAATAGCTAGTGTTTGGAACTTGGAAGCAAGTACTTATTTTTTATTTTGATATGAAACAGGAGAACTCGAAAATCGCTATATGAGAATTGGGATACGGGTATTTCTTATTCATGTTGCTTTACTTTTTATTTTTACCCCGGTAGGGTGTGGTAGAATGATGGCGTTCAGGCTGTGTTTGGTCGGCCTAACCTGGTTTGGTTTGGTTTTATGTAATTTACTTTTATTATTTTTATTTTTTAACACGCATTGTCAGTTGGATAGTGGAGGTGAAAATTAATGTAGAGACTGAAATGCAACATTACTAAAAGGGCCATGTTAATTGCCAATCCATGTATAAAGCACTGGTCTCATAATATGTTAGAGGGGACGGGAGTGTTACTATTTAGGAAAGTAAGGATGTTAAATTTTATACATGTTAGGGGAAGAATATTATATCTAGCTCATTTATTATTTATTGTTGGAAAGAAGAGAAAGTGGGAGAATTTATTGTTGGCGTGTTGAAAAAAAAAAGTTTAGTATGAAAAAAGGTTTTAGTGAGAAATAATTAACTATATATGAAGAATAATTTGTGTAATTCATTAAAAAAATATAATAGTTAACATGGAAACATGTTCTAAGTAGACGAATTTTGTTGTGATGGTGTGTTATGAGGCAAAGCCCTTTAAGTCAATAACAAATCTAGGGTTCTAAAAGTGTATGAATCAAGGGTAGAGATTGGTAACAAATGAAATGGCATTTGGCCTATTGCTAAAAATTACCTAATTTCAATTAATTTTCCATTTTGCCATAACGAAAAAAAAAATTTATTAAATATGAAGTAACAATTACAATGGTAACCAACACACCAAATCAAGAGAGGGAAGGCGTGGGTGACACAATGGGGAATCTCTTTTATATTAAGGATTGAAAACATCCCCTTTTATACAGTAAATTCATTGTTGTGGAATAAAAGCCAATCTAATGATTGTGAAAACTTACCATTTTATAGGGTTAAAGCTCGACTAAATAAAAGAAAAAGAAAATAAACAAACCTACCACCATTTATCAATGAGAAGAGAGAAAGTGGATAGAGAGTAGATGGTGAAGAAAGCAACAGTGATATGAAATGTTCTTGCAATGAAGTAAGTGACAGTGGTGAGGATGTATTTGGCACGTAGCAAATAAGAAGTTTGGGTGTCAACGAAGGTAAAGTAGCATTGACGGGGAGGCAGAGTGGAGATATAAAGTGACGACATAATGCATAGAGAGCTATAGAAAGAAGAGGTGAAGAGAGGTTGTTGATGAAGTAGATGGCAACCATGATGAGGCAAATGGTGAGCTATAGTAAAGAAGAAATCTTATTATGTTGATAAGAAACTAAGGTGGAAGAAATACATAATTCAGATGGATAAAAGAAGCAAAAAGCTGTTGGCGGGTTGCTAAACAAGGGTGATCCACAATTATTTTTATCAACTAGGGTTTTTCTCTTCTTGAGTTTTTTTTGGCAGAGGGAATAGGGTAAAAGTCGTCTGTATTGGTTTTTTGCAAGGTGAAATTCTAAGAAAGGAATTTTCAGTTCTCTAGGTTAAAAACCTCCTTATCTACTAATCTTTGAAGGAGATCAATGGAGTGGCATTGTGGTAATTAAACTAAATAAGAAATGTTCTTATATTTAAAATTAGTTTTATTTTTCATTAATTCATTAATTTAGATTTACCATTCGGGTGGATTGCTGTCAAGGATGAGTGGTTTAAGGTAAAAAGGTTAAAAATACAACCTAGGTACAAGCAGCATGAAATAAAAATTATTAATGTTCTAACAAACTTTTACTTTGTGAAATTAGAGGCTTCAGTTGCCTTATGTATGAATAGTTTTGTGAAATTCAAATGGCAAAACTAATATTGCTTTTTGAGATACAAAGTGACAATAAATTTTATCAAATTGAAACAATAATATTAATACTAAATTGGAGATGTTACCATATGATTTGATACTTTGGTGGAATTTTGGCTCTAAAGAAAAGGATTTCAAGTTATGGCAACTGATTTGAAAGTTGTTATATATTTTAAGGTTAATTTATTTGAGCAATATTTTATACGTGGTATAGGGTATACCTTATCATGTGAACTTACAAAGTATGCTAAAACTTGCTTCTCTAATATGGGTGGTAGATTAGAGATCTTATGTACCAAATTATAGGCCATTGAAACCCCAAGAATTTGTAGATTTAAATCAATCAATGCCCTAAACGATATTTTAAGATAGATTGAGGAGTCAATTATGGAAATTTATATTTGATCTTAGGAAATTTCTTAAGTCATTGAGTTACCTAAATGAGAATTCCTAAAAAAATGGGAGTTTAATTTAATAGAGCAAAAAACCCTACAACAACCGATTGAAACTCCTAATCTCACTATGACCAATAAATCATACGATAGATCTTTAGAACCATGAGGGAAAACCTTAAAGATGACCTTAAACACCTAAAATCAAGGATAAATTGATTTAAATTCCCTAATCCTAAAGGTTTTAATAATTGTCAGAGTATCAAAAAAAAAAAAATTTAACATGATTAAGGTGAGATTTAAAAGTTGGACCAACAATTAGGACAACATTAATCAACAAATTAAACTAGCCCTTACTTAAGAAATCTTATTGGCGTGTGAATAAGACCATTCAACGCACCTTTTTCTCATTTTAATGCAAATTAATAAGCTAATTGTGCCACCTTAAATTACCTTTAATTACATAAATATCAGTTATTCAAATTAAACCAATATAATAAGAAAAAAATTATAATGATTAAGACAGATGCTTGCGTTGGCTACTAGGGAAATGGAAAGGAGAAGGAAAAGAAATCTTCTTTTAGATTCAAAGGGTAACCCATGAATGAGGAATAAAACAAGGGGGATATAGGCTAGGGTGATGTTGTCAGTGGAGGATAGAGATTTACTAAAATTAGCAATGGGATTTGACAAAAAAATCCAGATTATCCAAAAGGTCAACCATATTATCCTTTAATTATCTTGTCATGTACACATTGATGTTCTCTCAATTGTATGTTAAGATAGATAGAAAAACTTTAAGACACTCACACACACACAAACCCTACACACCCACAACGCACTTTACCGATTCTTGTTCACTTCAAGTATTTTCCTATTATGAAAAAACACGAACAACCCACATATCCCACGACCAACTACCCTACTTTGCTTTCCATTCGACTCTTATTCTTGGTTATCTCTTCAGATTTGTCAGAGAAGAGCTACCCAACACCAAACCTACCCATCACCATGCCAACATCTAAGCATCATCAATAAAAAGGGACTTTTGGGAGATGTGTTCTTAGGAGTACTTGAGTAGCAACCACAAGCTTAGAGGAGGGGGAAAGAGGGTGGATTAAGTAAGGGAAACTTCAACTAGAGGTCTACTCCCATAGCTTAGCACACTCTTTGTAAACAAACAATTACTTCTTTTTTTTTTTTTCTAAAAAAAACTTCTTTGTGATTAGCATAGAATAGGCAATAAAATTTTGTCTTTTAATTTTCTAAATTTGTACATAGGGATAATCTAGGATAAAATAATCTTGAGCATGATTAAACACTTACTTTCCTTTGTAACAAAGGTATGTACTAACTCTTGATCTTAACTCTAAAAGTAGAAGAGTAGGAATAATTTAAAAACAAGATGTAACTAGAACTTAATTTCTTCTCTTTGGTGGAACGTAGGAGCTTTATAGTATAACTCATCTCCAAGACCTTAACAAAAGTGAATCGCACGGTTTAGTAGCACTAGGATACAACCAAAAGGATTAATTGTAATGAAATTGAAATTCCCAAATAACTTGATCAATAACCCTTAACCAATGCCTAATGATGAAAAATACAAAAAGTTTCTAAAGTTTTTTAGAACCTAAAAATGAAAAAAGTTAGTAGTTTGGGTTAGGAAATAAAACCCCCTAAAGCTAAAAAAAAAACCCCTTTTTTAAAAATTTTTCCCCAAAGTAAAGCCTTAAAAGGGATTTACAAGCAAAACAAAAGAAACAATGTTATAAATATGATAAAGTGCTTTGAACACAAAGCCCCATAGTGAGGTTAGCTGATATCTAACTTACTAACGATAGCCCAAAAATAATATCAAGTTAGCGTTAGAAGTAAATCCTTAAGCCTAGGGCATTATAATTGCATATAGGCCTTATAAAAATAGCCAACAAACATATCTTCGAATTTGTTTGGTCCCATCCAAAAAGTTGTGCATACTTCATGACCAAAACGATCTTCAAAAATGAAAAGTTTCGTGTGAACAACTTTGAATGACTATAAAAACGCAAAACAATATGATTAAAAAATTTAAAAATGAAAACGTTAAGGTCAAACACGAATATTGGTTGAGACTAATACTTATAGCGAAGTGACATAAGAGAATAGTACCCATTGATGCATATAATCACATACCATATGAAAAATTGTTATTTATTTGGTGATCCAACTTCAAATATAGAGCTACCACTAATTACATGATTAAAACGATGGCTGGGTGAGTATTCTCTGCTGTTGTATTTGTTCGTGTGTTGTAGTGTAATGAACTTAACTGTTATCTGAAACTTGAATTTTCTACTTGGTGGTTTATGGGAACTGTTGTGAACGATCTTGTTACTTGTGAAAAAGATACTATAATATGAAATAAAGCTATCCAATTTTGTTGTTGGAATGTATTAAAATCTATATGTATTCAAGTATGGTGAATAATTGGTTGGACCCTAAAAAAAATTGATTTTATTGAATTTGCCTTAAATAAAATTGGCTCATGCATGTTATCAAATTTTAAGAGAAGTCGTCAATGTCAGGTGATGGTATGGAGGTTGTTTTGAGGGTGTATTTTCATACATAACTTAAATAAGACTTTTGGGAAATGCTAGGTACTAGGAAATGTGTCCTCTGATTAGATGTAAAGGGGGAATTATTGCTTGCGGGTGAATGAGGACTATGGGTGTATCTACATCTACCACAATTAAAACATATATATATTTATAATTTATTGTATTTATTGGATCAAAATATATTTTTATTAAAAACCAAAAAGGGTTAAAAATCAAAATTTTTTTATGCCCATTTGAAAGGTTTGGGCTCCAATGCAATTGGACTTGAGGTGGGCATGGTAGTTTGTTACTTTATAACCCCAGTATTAGAGAGCATTAATTCTATACTGAAAATAGTTCTATTTTGACAATTACATTGATGTATTCATATGTTTGATTAAATAATTTCTTGTCCATTGGATGACTGTGCAATAGGAAGATACCCCACAATTTCAGATAGTTTGTAGCTTACACCTTCATGTATATCTTTGTTGTAAGAACCTTGTTGGCTAGAAATTTGGTAGATGTATCCAAGAGGTTGTGCGGGAATAACACAAAGAGAGAAAGAAAGATGAAGTATGGAGATCTTTTGTTTAAACCCTTAAGGACTTTTAGTGATATTATGTATTATCTATCTTTGTTTCTAGTAGATACTTTACACTACCTAATATGTTGTTAGCCATTGGTCACTGATATCACCCATTGGCTTTTTTGGTGGGTGTTAGTCCTTGGTTATTTATTTTTATTATTATTATTGAAGTAAACCTTTAATTTAAAATTGCTTTTGAATTGATAGACATGGTGGAGTCCATTCAATGTAACTAGATTTTAAAGGGTACACTTGTTTTTGATTGTAAGCCTTTGGGTAACAAAAAACATTTTTTCTGGGTTTTCTTAGTGTACACAAGTTGTTACATTTAGGATAACCTATCAAAAACGTAACACACAATGCACTAGGTGGTTATCCCATAGTTTATCTTTGTCCAAAAAGCACTCCCTTCCTTTGTCTTTTCCATCCTTTAATCTTGTTCAAACTTAATTTACTTGTTTCAAGCCTAGTTTTCTCTTGGGACCTTTTTTTTTAACCTTTCCAAAATTTTACAATCAACTTAAAAAAGATAAAAATATATACTAGTATATATTTAAAAATTTAATGATTTTTAGGATTACTTTAAAAGAATTTCTTGGCAAAATAGTGCAAGAATTTACAAAGAAAAATTGTGCAAATTAATAAAAATATTTTTATAGTTTTCTAGTTGTTACTTAAGGTTGACGAAAACCCAATAATTCATGTGGTTTAATTTGCTTAATGTGTCGGTGGTTGCTTAAAGTGATAACCCTTCTAGATAGGCGGGTTCCGGATTGGTCATCTACTGCCTGATGGGACACATGGTTTGGGAGGAAATGGCTAATAGGTAGGCATTGTGAGGTAGGTAACTATTTTTAGGATAGAGGGCTTGTCAAATGACAAAACTATGCTGATTATGGGTTAAGAAATTGACATGAAACTATTTAAAGTATCATTAAAAGTGGTATGGAACTATCAAACTTTTTTGTATGGGCGTTTAAAAGTATAGTATATTTATAGTGTAGGTATCTAATAGATCATTGTACGTATAGTTTATTTTTAGTGTTAGACACCACTCAACTAATTTTTTAAGATATATATAACTTTATTTGAGTTTATGTGAAAATAGATGGCCTTCCACTGTGTTTAATCTTTTAATTAAACGAGTGTTTATTTGGAAATTTCGTCCCCTTGCGCCATATACGTTGTGAAAAGCATCGGATATGATGATATGTTAATTTGACTTTGTTTAGAATAATAATGGATGATTAGCATTGACCCGGCAATGCCAATTGTCAGGAAATGGAACACATCAAACTTCCCGTGAAGATTGTCGGCTTTCTCTAATGGAAATTTAAAACAAACAATAGGCGTGACTTGGTGACAAATGTATAAAGCTTTTGATGTATCCTACTCTTACACACATTAAGATGAGAGATTTAGTTGGCAAGAAAAAAGTTGTCGATTTTAAGAAGTGGTGGGGCCCAAAGGGTCAGGACGGTGGAAAAAAAAAAAAAAACATTATCCTATTTTTTTTGGCTGTCAAAAACATGCGTAGTGTTTCGTCCCGACCACTTTCCGATGTTTCAATCAACAAGTGATTTAAAGATAGACCAAGAAAAAGGAAAGGGGTCCAATCTTTATTCAAATTTAAATGCTTGGGGGTGGGTTGGGTGGGGGTGGGTTAGGGTTTAGTACCAATATTGAAATATCCAACTTTATGCAGTTGAATTGAGCCACTTTGTACACTCAATCAAAGAAAGAAAGAAAGAAAAAAGAGCGTTTAATGCTAGTCTTAGTATTTTAACCACATTAAAAAAACTTGATGGACACAATAAAATATAGCTTTAACTTTTGACTTACTAAAGTAAAGTAATTAATAAGCTGTTAATTATATCAAAGCCCTTTATTGTGAAATAAACAAGCCATGGTCACTTACCGAAATATGCTCTCCGTCGGACATGTTTCTTAAGTTATGTCAAACCTTCCCCCTGATGGTTTCTAGGAAAAAACAAAATGCAACGGCAGCTATCTGCAAAATAATATAAGGGATAAAGTGTAAAATCCGATGCAATTGATGGGGTTGCTACAGTAAGAATATTTGAATTATGATTTTGTGTTGAGTGTCCAATGTCCTTGCATGGCGGTCCATTCATATCATATTCAGATCACCTTCCTTGTGTTAAATCATAAAAACTGGACTGGACAGACAGAAAAGATATAATCCTTCAAAAAAAAAAAAAAAAAAAGAAAGAAAGGAAACTGGACAGTGGATCAATATGTTGGTACCTTAGGGCCATTGGTTTTTTTTTTTTCAGTCTCTTCTATAGTTGCACTCGAACATTTCCTTTCAAATATAGCTTTGTGTCCATTCAGCAAAAAAAATAACGTCAGCAATGTCCCTTTTGTCTAATGGGGAAAATTGTAAAAAGTTTTCGGGCATTTATTGATTACGTATAAATAAACGTTTTAAGTTTTAATGTATAATTTTATTTTTCTATAATTTTTAAAAATATGTATTATATTTTCTCATTTCTGGTTAGAATCTGTTGCTATAAGGATCATCGATGGTGCTGGTTTTGATACTTTAGCGATTGTCCATGCTTATAGGATTTATAAGGAAATAAAAATATATTTTAGAGTTGAAGAGATCTATTCCCACTCTATTAATAATTTTTGAAAGTTTATTTCTAATATATATATATATATATAGTTGATTTTGCAAATATAAGTATTGATGCAACGTAAATAGGTTCATAATTCCTACTAAAAACGCGGTTTCATAATTTCATATTTAAATGTTTACGTCTTATGTCTCAGTCCCTGTTGATGTTTCATGTTTCTCTTGCGTCTGATCTCTGAACTCTAAACACTCCAAAGTCACATGGATAGAATCAGAGATGCCCACCTTTTTCTATTATTTTGTTCATTTTTTTTTTCTGGGGAAATTAGCATAGACCGAAACACACTTAACGTACATGGAAAATAAAATGGATACTTCATAAAAAAATAATTAGCTTGATTTGTTTACTATCTAAAATCATTCCAATTCAAATACGATTTAATAGGACAGATTCTACATTTTCAAAAATAAAATTGTAGAGGGTAATTTCATTGCTATAGATTGGTTTACTAGATTAATGATAAGATCCGGAAAACTAGGTTTATCAAAAGTGATCCAATAGTCATCTAAAACCCTTTATCTGGGTTATCCATCTTAGAGCTAATCGATAGTTAAGATAAACCCTCCAAACTCTATAAATAAGAGCATTTTCCTCTTCTCTCATTCATTTTGAGTATTGATTAACTTGAGACAAATGTTAAAACTGTACTAAAATAGTTCATTAGAAGATCAAACTAGTAAACCTCTAAAAAAGGATCAAGAATGTTGAATTTGATCTACCATCACATGCATGTATTTGAGATACTGAGTTTGTCTGTTCTTTTTTCCACACCTCTTTCTACAACATCGTTTACAAGTCATTAGATTAAGGTTTCTCTTAGGATGGGTGGACATGCTTGTTGCATGTGGTTAGCTAATTGTAACACCCTACCGTATAGAAATATTCTCTCTCCCTCTTTCTTTAACCATAAACAAAGTAGCATGTCGAGGATAAACGAAAATCAATGTAAAAAGTCTTTTATTGGTACATATGTCGTCATAATTCAATTTGTCTTGGTAAACTATCATTTAGTTTAGTGAAAGGAAGGGGAGATTTTTTTCTTCACTTAGGGATTCATTTATTCATTATGAACTAAAAGTATAAGGTTGATAATTTATTTGAAAAGACTAAGTGGCTAAGGGAGAAAAGGTTTTAGTCCCATCTTTTAAATTGTAAAGCCATGGTTTAGTATGAGGTCCTAATCGGCCTAACTTGTTGGGTCCAAAAACAATTGAATCTCAAACAATGTAGTGATACATAAGGATTGAAGATGGATCAACCCTCTTAGCATTTAAATAAAGGATTCAAGGGATTTAATTGATAATTTTTTAAATAGTAATTTTCTATCTTCTTAAGATTGATTATTCATATTATAGAAAAAATAAGTATATAAAATGATATAGCTTTTTCTTTTTCTTTTTACTGTTAAATAAGTAACTATAGGACTAGAAATCCATATGGAAGAGAAAAGGTTGGTTGTTCCAAATACTATCGAATAAACCGTGGAAGTACCATTTAAGAATTTAAATTTTGTCTTTTGATTATCTTGGTTGTGGAATATATATACTCTTTTTATTTATTTTGGATGAAAGAATTTCAGTTATAAGCCTTTTATTAAATTTAAACCTTTAAAATTTTTTGTAACGACTTCTAAAGTATTTTAAAAGCTTGATTTTTGGATTCATTATATGCACGACTGTCATGTACTGTCTTTCCTAAAAAATAACTTATGTGTGCGAAGATGACTAAAAACACTTCAAAATTTCCCCAATACTTTTGAAATTTTTTAGGATAATCATTTTATTTGAAATTGCAGTTATATCGTTATTCTTTTCGGAAAATAGATATATGTACTCATTACAGTTGCAGGCAAGACACTATACCATTCTTGTGTTGCAAAAAACTAAAAATTTTTTTTTTTTTACTTGCTATAATAGTCATATATTTTGTGGTGCATTTTTGTTCCATGTTGTCCTATCAATGTAGGGAACTGTAATAGTCAGGTTTTCCTTACCTCGCAACTATCCCTATTTATATGCTAATGGCTTATTGAGAAGGGCACACGGTAGATTCCAGATCCAATTTTGGATTGAATGAAGGCAGTGTTGTTGCTTTGCACCAAAATGTACATAACGATCAATTAGATGATCAAAACAATAATTCGTATCGTAGTTGATTTAGTGTTTATATCCTTTATGTGACAGTGGAAGAATATGATCCACACATAGTATATGATATTCATACGCTCACATATCATGTGAAACTAGGGAAAAATCACACTCTGATTAGGACTTGGAAGAGAGGGTTTCTTCTAAGCTAGTGTCATAATAATATATTATATAATGATGAGGAGCGCATGTCGTTTATATGGCACAGCAGTTAGCACCACCATACCATACAAAGTGTCTAAAGAAACTAAGGCACCAAGATATGGAGCAACGTGGAGGCAAAGGAAAGGAATACGACACCGACACCAAGCTGGTGGGGTTGTGCTTTTAGAGTGGGACTTCCTTCAACAAGCTCGGTATCTTGGTCCAGACAGAAACCATTTGGACATATTTCTAGACAGATATTTTATTTACTTATTTATTTTTCCCATAAGTAGAATGGATAGGAAAGTCGAAACTAGTTCATTACATTGGAAAAGTAGTATTTGTATCAATTAGTCTATAAGATCTTGGTTTCTATTTATTTATTAATTCATTGAATTTTGAAGTTTATGCACATAATAATAAGATCGTATGAAGATTTGGATCCCCTTCTTAAATATTTTTTTTCAATTTTTCTTAATTTACCTTTTCAAAATGATGTCACTTATATTTAATAATTAAGATTATAAAATAATAGATAATACAATAATATTATCATAAGTTTGTTTAAAATTATATATAATCTCAATCATTAATTTATAATTTGAGACAGATTGAGAAGATGAAAATTAAAAGATCTATTTTCAATTATAAGTAAAACTTGGTGGGTTTTAAAAGGTGTATGATGTATCTACTTTTTATATAGAATCTATCCACATAAAGAATATGGAAAAATCATTTTCTTGTGCCCTATTAAAGTTGGTACAAATATTATTGACTATAAAGGATGATGACATTTTCTCTACTCCATCGGTTGCCAATCCATCACCATTAATCTTGCCATTATAATATCTGGCTGTTACATAAATTTAGTTAGTTGAAATAAATGTGCCCATTATATAAGTTTGCTACGAAACCAAGATATGGTTACATAATGTGCACATTATATAAATGTGGAAAACTATTGTCACCAAGATATGAATTCTATTTTCTATATTTAGCAATGGGATGAAAATGGTTTGGTTTGATTTAGTTTTGAGGATTTGTTAAATTAAATAAAAAATTTGAATTTAAAAAAATTTTAAGCATCATCCAAACTCATTTTTTTTTTTTGGTTTGATTTAGTTTAGTTTCAATGTGAATTAAATAGTAAGTGAATTCATTTAACACTTGGATGGATTATGATGAGAATTGCATGAAAGTCTCAAATAAATTATGAGGATGGTAAATTGGTTCTTAAAGTTTATTTAAGTAACTTAAGATACCATGCTTTTTATGGCGATAATAGTTTATCACGTAATTTATTTAAATAGAATATATAAAACTTATAACTACTAGGCAGGTTTTTTAAATCAGTCTTAAGACCTTAAAATTGTTTGATTAATTTTTGTGAAACTTTTGATGATTTTCTTGAGTTGGATTTAGGATAGTTGATATTACTTTTAAACTAAGCCCTAAGGCCTGTAGAGCCCATAACAGAAGTCTACAAACGTAAGTAAAACAAGCCATAGAGCTACAAATGACCCTCAATAAGTTCAAATATAGTATGATGGATAAGTAAAACATAAGGTAAAGGATGATGGGCAAATAGTTGTCATCTGCTATGTTGCTTTCATACCCCTATGGCTCCTCTTTAAAGCCACATCCCATGGAATTGTAGAGGGGTCCATAAACAAGTCTTCTTATAAAAAAGAAAAGAGTGAACTAAAAACACACACATAAGCAAATGTCATATGGGCCTAATTCTAATAACAAGAAGTAATTAATTTTATAATAATATTCAATTAAGTAAACATCCAGTAAAAGAGTACTTATGATTTTGAAAAACATGATAGGGGACTTAGGGTTCTATACCACTATAGTAGTCATCAAGAGATGTTGGAAGTAGCCAAACTTCTCATCAATTTGCAAAACTTTAAATCGATAAAAATAGTGCCATCACAAATTTATCACCATTATGTGACCTTCATTGATCATAGTCTAACTATCATATTGCCCCCCACCCCTAAGTCCCATAAACTCTGAGTGATTCTTGATATATCTTCTCTCCGCTTATAATGTCAATTATCTTACATGATTCTATTTATTAGCTACTCGTTGAGCCATCCTTGAGAGCCTAAACACCTAACTACCATGGTTAATTGGAATTATGATCATAGCCATAATTCTAAACCACAAGCATAACTTGCTGGCCCAATTGACCAAGCACAAGTAGTAAGCTTATATTTAGCCGGGTTTGATTATTAGTTAGGTTTATTATTTTTACCTTAATACGCAACATATAGTTATTATATACCTGGAAGGTTGAATGTACTCAAAAAACGAAACCGAATCTTGACAATCACGATTGTTTGATTTTATGTATTAAGAGAGAAATTTATAAGTCAGTAAATTTTTTTTAATCATTTGGTTATTATAATAATTTTTAGACTTGATTTGAAATCTAACTAAAACCCATGCTATTATGGGCCAATTAAAGATAAGAAGGCCTAACTAGTCTTTGAGACTAAATTTACCTCATGCTACTTTATGTTTATTAATTAGGTTAACCTATGTTTTTGTAATTGCTAATAATTTATTCTAATTATCCAATTGAGTTTTACTTCTTTTATTTTCCTAAGGACAAACCATTTGGCTTGAGCCTACTTTATTTCTAAGTCTTCTATCAATTTCTAAGTCTATATTTATGTGATTTCTATGACTTAGTTAAGATGTTGCACCCTAAGGAAAATTAAGTACAAAATAATTTAAAATTGAGCCCACTAGATTTAATTAAGTTAATTTACCTTAGTAATCAAATTAATCCATATAGTTACCTTCGTAATTACTTAATCCATTTAGTTTAATCCAACTGGGCTCATAATATTCTAATTTATTTACCTAGGCCCAATTAAGTTTTTTAGGCCCAACTCATTTAGCCTAAGTCTAATTAAGTCATTTGAGCCTATTATTTGTCATTATGTCCCATTAAGGGTCATTAAGCCCAAATTATTCCATTTAAATTTATTATATTTTATTTTTATTTCTTAGGCCTAACTACCCTAATTTAAGTCCATTTAGGGTTCTTAGTAGGCTTTGGACCTCATTAGGTGTAATGCCAAGTATTTTATTTTACTAATGCTCATTTAAGGTATAAGTCTTAAAGAGAAAATGAGCCCAATCAATTTTGGAAATTGGACCAATTGGGCTTATTTAAGTTTAATTATTATTAAATTATTAAATAAATCCTATAATCAAGTTAATTATTCAATTTTAATCTAGTAAGTCTGATTAGACAATTTTATGGAAAGTTTAGTGAACTATCTATAGGATGGGTTTTGGATTGAATTGGGAGCCTACTTGAGTGGATCGAATTAAGATTGGATTAGCCTTAATCCAAATCTATTAAAATATTTATTTGTTGTTATTTTATTATTTAAATTATAGTTGCACCTATTTTCTTATCCAAAGTCCAAAATTTGCAAAATTTAAGCCACAAACACTTCTTTATCAAATTCTTCTTACTTTATAAGATTAATCACTCTTTTAATCAACTTTGATCCCCAAACTTATTCCTAAATCTAGGTGTTGTGTGTTTAGTTTTTGAATATTTTGATTTCAAAAATGGATGTAGCGCTTAAAATTATATCTGAAAACATCTTTAACTAAAATCTTGTGAAAAAACGCACTTTTTGATGAATTTTAGGCTCGAAATGGATCAAGAGAGTAGTTTTACCAAGAGCATCTTAAATATTCTTATGAAAACTTAAAAATATTTGAATTTTCATGAAAAAGTTTTCCAAAATAACAAACACACTTTTAAGCCTTGAGATTAGTTAGGAATCATTCCTTAAACATCCTTAATCATTATCATACATCAAGACATCATCTTAAGCATGAAAATCATTTATAATAGGAATTCAAATGTGCTAGCAAATGCTGAAAAATGTTGGAAATTAATAATATTCAGTCACATTTAAACATACATACATCAAAGTGATCATTTCAGAGCTCTAAATTGTCATATATATATATATATATAACATCTTTTAACCCTTAAGTCAATTAAAAATCATCAAGTAAACATATCACTACATCAATTTATATAAATCAAACAAAATTCAAGTCAAAATCATGCATAAAGGTGGCGGTTACTAATTTGAGGATCAATTTGCAATTTTCCCATTTTAAATTGATCTTTACTCTACTAAAACTTGTTTAAGCCCATATCATCATGTATCCCTTAATCATACTTCAAATGCAACTCACATATACTGGAAATTTTATAAATTAACCTTCAAGATCTTGTTTGCACATCATGTCACTAGTTTACACTAAACCCATTATACTAGTTATCACATACTTATCAATTATCACCAAAATCACTACCTAACTCACAAAGTAACATTAATGTAATCAATTTAACACATTTTAACATTTAAAACACAAATTAAAGAAAGAATCAATCATGCAATCTCTCTCTTCATGGCAACATGCAAACATACATCATCATTTACAATCACGAGTTCTAAACTTATTATGATCCCTTAAGCTTATGTCTAACACCTAACTTAATATGTTACATCACTTATTACCACTTGAAACCAACAAAATGTATTCTAAATTAACAATGAAGGTGGCAACATGGGTATGGGTTTCACACAACCAAGCAAAGTTTTATCAAGTGTCTATTTATCATACTTTAATCATCTCTAATCACTTCAAATCTCATAGATTTAAGCAAGGATGGATGTCTTCCCTTAAAATACCACCCGATCCTCTTTCAAGAAGGATATTTCCACTCTCAGAGTACAAATAGGGTCTCTTCTTTAACTTTGAATAAGTTTATATGGTCAATAACACTAATTTGGACCTAAATCCAAGATTATAGTACTTATTTTTACTTGAACCTAACAAATTTCACTTACCCACCTTACAAGAAGACATGTCTCACCTTACTAGAGCCCTTGGTGTTCTTCCTCTTGATCAAAACCTAAAATAAATGTGATAAATGAGCTTAGTTAGTAGCTAAATTAGTGTAAAGTTAAGGTTTTAGTTAGGAAATTCGGGTTGTAAGCATGGGTTTAGGATTTTACTTCTTGTAGGGTTTTAGAGAAATGGAAATGGGGCTAGGGGGTGGCAACAAGGTAGGGGGGCTATTAGCTTGCTTTGATACCTTTTAACCATGCCTTGTGAAGTGTAATTCCTTTTGGGTATTTAGGCTTTTCTAATTTTCGTAATCACTAAATAAATTTCTAGTTAGGCCTGTTAACATTTTAATTAATATTTCCAATTGATTGTCTAAAATTGATTGTGGGTACTCGGTGAAATTAGGTATAGAGACAATTTGGAAAAAATTGCCTTATTCTTAGAAAATCCTTTTTAATTGACCTTGAGAATTTCCTTTTTTAATTTAGTGACATTAATTATTAACAGCTTTTGAGAAACTTTGGCTGAATGCCTTTTCATAATTCATGTTCAAGTATATATATATATCAGGAGAATATCTTTTCCAAGCAACTATATCTTACAAACTAGGAAAACAAATCTTCCTCTATAAAATACAAAATATACATGCCATATTTACAAAATAAATCACGAAACAAATATCTCAATATTCACGGCCGTATTACACAGCCGTGCCTTCTAGCCGTGTATCAGGCCGTGTATATTTCTGGGAACTATCTGACACAATATACGGCCGTGACTTCTGATCGTGTATCCGGCCGTGTATATTTCTGAGCTTCTATACATTCTTGATTGATATCCCCCTCAAATTGATGCTGACTGATCAAGAAGCATCAATTTGCCAACAAGAAACTGATGATGCTGCTAGGAAAGAGCACAAGAAAATAGAGATGAGAGAATTTCAATGAATATATATTATTCATAGTTTTTGAGATTACAACAGGAGAGCAATATATAACAAGAAGAGCAATGGGAAACCTACACTAAAAAAGGTAACAGATGACCAATTCCTTGCTACAAATCAGGAACGTAATTGGTTCCAAAAATAGGAAGAAAATATTTACAATGGTAAAGAATATGTAAAGAATATTTCTACACACCCCCTCAAGTTGGTGCATAGATATCATGTATGCCCAACTTGTCAATCCATCTCAGAAAATCACGACTAGTTACTGCCTTAGTTAAAACATCTGCCAATTGGTCTTCTGATCGTATCTGAGGTAACTCCAAAGTTTTATTATCCAGCTTTTCCTTGATAAAGAATCTATCAACTTCAACATGTTTAGTTCTATCATGCTGGACTGGATTGTGAGCTATATCACGAGCAGCCTTATTATCACAGTACAACTGAATTGGACGCTGTAAAGGATAACCCAGGTCTTGTAGTAACAATTTCAGCCATATAGCTTCACATAATCTAAGTGCAATTCCTCTATATTCAGCTTCCGCACTTGAGCGAGAAACCACATGTTGTTTCTTGCTCCTCCAGGTAACAAGATTACCTCCTACGAATGTAAAGTAACCAGATGTAGATCTCCTATCTACTAATGCTCCAGCCCAATCAGCATCAGTATATACAACAATATCTTCTATAGTGGCATTTTTCTTGAACAAAATACCTCTTCTAGGTGAAAACTTCAAGTATCTCAATACTCTCATGACTGCCTCCATATGTTTCTCTCTAGGATTATGCATGAATTGGCTGACAATACTCAAGGCATATGCTAGATCAGGTCTTGTGTGAGCCAAATACATTAGTCTCCCAACAAGCCTTTGATATCTTCCTTTATCAACAGGAATTTGACCTTCTTCTATGCATAGTTTCAATCCTTCTTCAACTGGTGTATTAATAGGTTGACAACCTGACATTCCTGTTTCCTTCAATAAATCTAGAATATACTTTCTTTGAGATAAGAAAATTCCTTCCTTTGATCTTGAGACTTCTATTCCAAGGAAATATTTCAAATAGCCCATATCCTTCATCTCACATTCTTTTGACAAGTATTCTCTTAGAGCTTTTACCTCATCAGGGTCATTACCAGTTATAACCATATCATCAACATATACAATGAGAGCTGTGACTTTATCCTCCACTCTTTTCAGAAATAATGTATGGTCTGAATTGCTTTGACGGTATCCAAAAACAATCATTGACTTTGTGAATCTTCCAAACCAGGCTCTTGGGGACTGCTTTAATCCATATAATGCCCTTTTTAATTTGCACACTTTTCCAGTCATTCTTTCATGCATCGCACATCCTAGTGGAAGCTCCATATAAATCTCCTCATTTAGTTCACCATGCAAAAAAGCATTCTTCACATCAAACTGATGCAGAGGCCAATCCAAATTAGCTGCTAGCGACAACAATACTCGTACTGTGTTGATTTTGGCAACAGGAGCAAAAGTCTCTTTATAATCAACTCCATAGGTTTGAGTATATCCTTTAGCAACCAATCGTGCTTTAAAGCGTTCAATTGTACCATCAGCTCGATATTTGACAGTGAATACCCAACGACATCCTACTGGTTTCTTTCCTGGTGGACAATCAACAAATTCCCACGTTCCATTTTTTTTTAGTGACTCCATTTCTTCATTTATTGCTGCTTTCCACCTCGGATCAGCTAACTCTTCCTGTTCATTGTTAGGAATAACTACAGAAGATAATTGATTTATAAATGCCTTATTTGATTATGACAAATTATGAGTTGAAACATAGTTATTCATGGGGTATTTACATTTACTGGAAAGAGAAGGTTCATAAGTGGGTTTAGGAATACCTCTAGTGGAACGTTCAGGCAATTGTTTCCGGATAGGTTCAATTTGCATATTAGAAGCATCCAAAATAGACGATTGGTGTGGTACATCCGGGACATCATTTTCTCCAATTGCTTCTCTACCCATATCTTCATGTGGCAATTCTGTAGTAGTCAAGTCTCCAGTCACGTCTTCAGACTGTTGTTCAACAAATTCTTCAGGTTGTGCAGAAGATTTTCCAGGTTCATTTATAGGATCAATCATGTAGTACTCCTGAAGTTCATAATCAAGTGTCATAATGTCCTCTTGGTAATTCTTCCCCTGAAATTCAGGCTGAGCAAAATACATTTTTTCCTCATGAAAAACTGCATCTACTGTAACAAACATCTGTTTAGTGGGAGGATGATAGCATTTGTATCCTTTTTGTTGTATAGCATTTCCAAGGAACACACATCTCAAAGCTCGAGGAGCTAATTTATGGCGTTGTTGCTTATGAATATGTACAAAGACAACACATCCAAACACTCGGAGAGGAAGACTTGATATAGGTGGACATCTCATAGTCATGTACAAAGTGTGTAATGGTGTTTGAAAATCAAGAACTCGTGAGGGAGTCCTATTAATTAAGTAAACTGCAGCACACAAAGCTTCTCCCCAATAAGAAAAAGGCATATGAGCTTGGATTAATAGAGCACGAACCACTTCAAGAAGATGTCGATTTTTTCGCTCTGCTACGCCATTCTGTTGGGGCGTATCAACACATGTGGTTTGATGCAAGATGCCTTGTGTGTCTAAATAATTTTTTATCTCCAAGTTTTTATACTCACCACCATTATCACTACGGAGGATCTGAACTTGTGCATTATATTGAGTCTTGATTATTATGCAAAACCTTTGAAATAAGATATTCACCTCACTCTTAGATTTCATTAACCACAACCATGTCATTCTACTGCAATCATCTATAAAAGTAACAAACCAACGAGACCCCCCTAATGTATGAATTTTAGATGGTCCCCATACATCGGAGTGAATAATCATAAATGGAGATGGACTTTTATTCAATACTGGTGAAAAAGAAGTTCTATGACTCTTTGCAAGTTCACATACATCACAATGCATACTGGAAATATCAATTTTCTCAAACAAACTAGGAAATAGTTTCTTCAAGTATCCAAAAGAAGCATGTCCCAATCTTTGGTGTTGTAACCAGATTTCATTTTGACTGCTAGCAGAATTGCCTCCATTCACTGCAAGAGCTTGACGTAATTTATCTGAAATTGTTGTTTTCAAATCCAGGCAGTATAAATTCCCGTGCTTAGTACCACAACCAATCATCTGTTTTGTTTGGATGTCCTTAAACAAACAAAAATTCGGCCAAAAACCAATAATGCAAGATAAGGCAGTTGTAATTTGAGAAACAGACAAGAGGTTATATCCAATGGAAGGAACAATAAGAACAGAATCTAAATGTAAAAATTCTGTAACTTTTAAAGATCCTTCACCAACAATAGGAACTTCATCACCATTAGCAGTTGTAACAAAATTTTGTGAGGAGGGTTTAATTTTATCAATTTGGTTAGAATCAAATGTCATATGATTGGTGGCACCAGAATCAATTATCCATGTGTTATTACTAACAGGTGAAGAAGCATAAAAGGACTTACCACCATTACCTGCCTCGGCTATCATCACTGAATGCATTTGTTCACTTTCATTCGTTGCTTTCACTTCAACAGCTGCAGCAGTAGGTTGACCTTTCTTTATGTTCTTCTTTCGAGATTTGTTATGATCCCACCAATCCGGATACCCCACCAACTCATAGCAACGTTCTTTTGTATGTCCAGATTCATTGCAGTGTGTACATTTGTATGCTAATTTATTAGTGCTTCGATTACCTCTTTGTTTATTTCTGGCAATCATAGCTGCAGTTTCCATAGTTTCATATTCTCCTTTGAATGTGATTTTTCGATTAGCCTCCCGTCGGATCAAGGCATAACATTCTTCAAGACTGGGAATGGACTCCTTTCGCAAAATATCTCCACGGACTTGTTCAAAGAGGTCATCAAGTCCAGCCAAAAATATGTGCACCCTCAATCTTTCAATGGACTTTCTGTATATTTCAACATCATCAGGATCCTTCATGAAAACTTTGTCTCGATGATTGAGTTCTTGAAAAATCTCAGTGAGTTCACCATAATATTCTGAAAGTGACCTTTCATTCTGCTTAGCTCCAAAGGCCTTTTGATTCAATGCAAAAATCTGCAATTCATCATTCCCATCATAGAACGCTTTCGCCAACGCTGTCCAAATTGCATAAGCAGTAGGCAACCGGACATAGCGTTTCATAATATCAGGAGTCATTGATATTAGCAACCATCTCTTAACTTTCTGGTTTTCAGCATACCACTTCTCGTATCCTTCTTCAGATTCTTTGGGTGGTGTTGGTTTCCCACGTATATAAGAGAGCTTTTCTCTTTCCGCAATGTGCATCTCCATTAATTGTGACCAAACATCATAATTTGATTCAGTCAAAGTAATGCCAGCGTTAAACGCCCCTTCAGATTGCACTATAACTGGAACATAATTGTTCTTTGAAGATTCAGATTTATCATCCATTTGTTCGCAACAGCGTTTCAGATCAATGATTTAGATCAACCTCGCTCTGATACCAACAAGAAAATAGAGATGAGAGAATTTCAATGAATATATATTATTCATAGTTTTTGATATTACAACAGGAGAGCAATATATAACAAGAAGAGCAATGGGAAACCTACACTAAAAAAGGTAACAGATGACCAATTCCTTGCTACAAATCAGGAACGTAATTGGTTCCAAAAATAGGAAGAAAATATTTACAATGGTAAAGAATATGTAAAGAATATTTCTACAAGAGCCTTAGTAAATATATCAGCCGTTTGAAGATCAGAAGAGATATGAGGAAGAGAAATAACACCATTATCATAAGCTTCTCGAATAGAATGACAGTCCACTTCAATATGTTTCGTACGCTCATGAAAGACAGGATTAGCAGTAATCTGAATAGCACTAGTATTATCTACATAAAGAGAGGTAGACCCAAGTTGAGGAAAACCAACCTCAACCAACAAACCTCGAAGACAAATGATCTCAGAAAAAGCAGACGACATAGCACGGTATTCGGACTCAGTAGAAGACTTAGACACGCGATCTTGTTTCTTACTCTTCCAAGAAATTAAAGAATTACCAAGAAACATACACCAACCAGTAATAGATCGACGTGTATCAGAACAACCAGCCCAATCAGCATCACTATAGGTTGTTAAGTGAATAGGAGACTCCGCAGAAAAGAACAAACCACGATGAGAAGTCCCTTTTAAATACCTAATAATACGGCGAACTAATGAGAAGTCCCTTTTAAATACCTAATAATACGGCGAACTGCTGCTAAATGAAGATGTGTAGGTGCCTGCATAAATCGACTAACTTGTTGCACAGCAAATGAAATATCAGGACGTGTAATAGTAAGATAATTGAGACTTCCAACAAGTTGTCGATATAGAGATGGATCAGATAGAAAGTCACCATCATTTCGTTGATATTTAACATTTGCTTCTAAAGGAGTATCAACAGAACGACCCTCTTGGAGACTAGCTAAAGCAATAAGTTCCTTAGTATATTTATGTTGATGAAGAAAAATACCAGCAGAAGAAGAGTGAACTTCAAGACCTAAGAAATAAGTTAACGATCCCAAATCCTTCATATGAAAAGAACCTTGAAGACGCTCCTGTAACTGAAACATCAATTGAGTATCAGATCCTGTGATGACAATATCATCAACATAGACTAATAACAAAACAATTCCCTTGTCAGTCTTGCAAAGGAATAATGAAGAATCATACTGACTTTGAATAAAAGAGAAGCTAAGAAGAGTATTACGAAACTTCTCAAACCAGGCCCGTGGAGCCTGTTTTAAACCGTATAGAGACCGTTTGAGCTTACAAACATCATGTGAGGATGTAGAAAACAATCCTGGAGGAGGAGTCATATAGATATCTTCCTTAAGGTCCCCATGCAAAAATGCATTCTTAACATCCATTTGTCGTAAGAACCATCCTTTAGATGCAGCAATAAATAGAACAAGCCGGACAGTTGTCATCTTAGCCACAGGTGCAAAGGTCTCTTCATAATCAATTCCATATTCCTGTCGATTACCAAGAGCTACCAACCTTGCCTTATATCTTTCAAGAGAACCATCAGATCGGATCTTAAGAGAATAAACCCATTTACAACCAATGGGTTTAACACCAGCAGAACATGAAACAATATCCTAAGTGTGATTGTCTTGAAGTTCTTGAAGTTCCTCTTGCATGGCTTTTATCCAGCAAGGCTGTTTAGCAGTCTAAGAATAAGAGGTAGGAATTGTAGTATTAGTTACAATTGTAGAATAGCCATATCTATCTGGAGGACGAGTGTGCCGAGTTGATAGTTGAAGAATCATTGAGGCATTTTCAAGAGCAGGATCGGGAAGGACAAATCTAGGCTTGAATCGTGTATCAAGAGAAGAATCATGAAAGTGAGGAAGTACAACGGTATCAGATGTCGAAAGATGTTGCTGAAAATAGTATTCATATTCAAAGAAAATCACATTCCGAGAGATATGCCATCGATTATTAATCGAATCATAACACACAAAACCTTTATGATTAGGACTGTAACCTATAAAGGCACATCAAACAGACTGGGCTGACAACTTATGACGTTCATGGGCAGGAAAATGAACAAAACAAACACATCCGAAAGTATGTAGCATATGATAATTAGGATGTTTACCAAACACTCGTTGATAGGGAGAATCAAACTTCAATTGTTGAGATGGTAAGCGATTAATCAGATAAACTGCAGTAGATAAAGCTTTGGTCCAAAACTTAGCTGGAATAGAAGATTCTAACAACAATGTGCGCACCACATCTAACAAATGTCGATTTTTTCATTCGGCAACTCCATTCTGCTGAGGTGTATAAGGACATGAACGTTGTGAAACAATACCCTTGTTATGAAGAAATTCTTGAAACTCATGAGAAATATATTCACCACCATTATCAGACCGTAAGATTTTAATACAAGTGGAAAACTGAGTTTCAATGTATGTCACAAAGGTTTGAAACATAGTAAACATGTCTGCTTTGGAATGCAAAAAATAAATCCATGTGAATCGACTGTAATCGTCAATAAATGTCACAAAATATTTATACTGAGCATGTGAAATAATCGGTGTAATTCCCCAAACATCACTATGAATAATGTCAAAACATTTATTGGCACGACTACCCAAAACAGGAAAAGGCAATGTCTTACTTTTGCCCAGTTTACAAGGAGAACAATCAACTAATAAACTCTTATTTATGGAACCGAGAACACCACTTTGCAACAAATGAGTCAAAACAACATTATTTGGATGACCTAAGCATCTATGCCAGATGCTAGCCTTATTTTCAACAACTGAAGATGCTAATGACAAAGTCCGAGGAACGGTAAATTGTAGTGGAAATAACCTGCCCACTTTAAGCCCCTTTGCTATCACCTTCCCCGACACCTGATCCTACATAGTACAACCATCACGAGAAAAGTGGACATCACAGTTATTATCCACCATTTGACCAACAGAAAGTAAGTTAGTGGATAATTTAGGAGAAACCAAGACATGTCGAAAGGAGGAGCTAATATCACCAACTGTCGTAATTGGAATATTATTTCCATCAGCAACCTGAATGTGTTGAGTACCAGTATATGAATGTTGATTATGTAGTAAATCAGATGTGCCAGTCATATGATTTGTGGCGCCGGAATCAACAAACCATGGAACATAATTAGTAGTCTTACCTTTCCCTTGAAGGCCAAGAGCAGAGAAGGCAGAGAGAATCATCTGTTGGACCATATCTGGTGTGAGCATAGATTGATTATTGCTAGCAATTGTGGATGTCGAACCAAGATTGCGAGAGTCGGATACCACAGCATGAAGAGTTTGTGGCCTTCTGTTTTGAGGCCTTATAGGACACTCATTAATAATATGTCCTTTTTGCTTGCAATAATTACAGAACTTCTTACTACAATGACGGCAATATGACCAAATTCTTTGCAGCTATAACACTGCATTGTTCCCTTCCCTTAGGTCTGAGCAGCATATGCAACATTAACTATTCCAGATGATCCACCAGTTGCACCAATAGCGGCTTGTGTCGCCAATCTTTGTTCCTCATGTAGCAATTTACCAAAACATACATCCAAACATAGAACTGGATCTCTATTCAGCAACCCAGCCCGAGCGGTTTCAAATTCAGGTCTGAGCTTCATCAAAAACTGATCACGACGACTCACTTCATGAACAGCCTGAAGACTAGCCAAATTCTCCTTTGACACCTTAGCATAGATAATACTAGAGTATTTGCTCCATAAGTTAAGAAAGCTAGAATAGTATTGTTCAATTGAGAGATTACCTTGACTATAATTACTCATATCAAGTTCCAATTGAAAACGTCTTGCAGTATTATCTTGATTGTAGACACGCTTCAAGTATTCCCACATTTCTTTTGCTGTGCCAAAGGATCGTAAATTGTTCACCATATGAACCTCAATAGATCCCAAAATCCAAGAAACAATCCGAGTATCCTTTGCATCCCATTGACCACGATCTTTCGACTCTGTAGGAGTTGGAGAAGACCCATCAATATGATCCCAAAGCTCCTTCCCTTTCAAAAACATTTTGAACTAAAATTCCCATGCTGCATAATTCTTTCCCGTAAATCTAATAGCCAAGATTTCATGTGTTTTCTTGGAAGACATTCTAAACAGAATTGTCACTCACAACTTGATTATCAAGAAAATTGTTGATTGGAATTAATCAACCTAAAGCCAAAGAAAACCAAAAACAAACTAGCAACTAAAAGGAAAACTATGGATTCAACTCAATACTCAGTTGTGTGGCTCTGATACCATAACAACTTTTGAGAAACTTTGGTTGAATGCCTTTTCATAAATCATGTTCAAGTATATATATATATCAGGAGAATATCTTTTCCAAGCAAATATATCTTACAAACTAGGAAAACAAATCTTCCTCTATAAAATACAAAATATACATGCCATATTTACAAAATAAATCAGGAAACAAATATCTCAATATTCACGGCCGTGCCTTCTAGCCGTGTATCAGGCCGTGTATATTTCTGGAAACTATCTGACACAATACACGGCCGTGACTTCTGACCGTGTATCCGGCCGTGTATGTTTCTGAACTTCCATACATTCTTGATTGATAATTATCAATTTTGGGTTTTTAAATAAGATTTTCACAATCGAACAAATTAATTTGAATCTTTTAATCATAATAATTAATATGACACAGATGATGCATAAAGTAAAATAAAGGTAAGGAAATTTGGGTCCAAATGTATAAAGCTTTTTTTTCTTTTTTTTTTTAATGTAAGTTGGTTCTCTTTTCCAAGAATTTAATGGCACCAACCATTAGAGAGTCCATTAAGATTTTAGAGCATAGATCACCTTTACCTTTACTTGATTCTATTTTTTATAGTTACGAAAGTTTCTAGTTATATGTCTTCTGTATTTCTTAATGCATCTTCTTGACTCTCAATAGTCCTACTCAACTTGTTTGATAAACCATTAACTCTCTGCTTTTCAACTAGAAAACTCTCAAGATTTATAGAATTGCCATCACCCTTATAAGTAGAATAACTCTTTCAACGCGGCTTAATAAACATGAACAATACTCGGTTGCAAATTCACATGATTTAAAGTACTCATTATGCAAAAGTTTGACTTCAAATCTACCAAACAAAAGCAACTTCTTCTTTTGTTTATATTGTATTGAATCTTGTTTAATTTTGATAATGACAAAATCTTTTGTTATTACTAATGAAGTTATATGGATATTTGATTAATATTTGCAATTATTACTTTTAAAAACCAACTCAATAAATTATTAAGAAATAATGATAAAAGTTATTTCATATATCAAGTTTGTAAAGGGCATATTTATTCACAAAAGTTGAACAATTTCTATAACAAGTTTTATTGTTCTGCTTATGCACATGATCTATGTCTACTTTTAGAACTATATTAAAGAAGTTTGAGTTTACAAATTCTATTTTAATCTAATATTTCAATAACTGAACTAGAAATTTTAAAATATATTTGAATGAGTTTCTAGATAGGAAAATTAAATATCATTTGTTTAAATATAATCTATTCTTCAAAAGATTATTACCTTAAATAGAAGATTTTTTTCTCAATTTTAATAATGCTTAATTTTCGAAACAATTTTCTAAATTTGAAATCATGTTTTTATCAATAAGGAAAATTTATTTTTTTTAGTAAAAGGATCGTTTTGATAATGGAAAACATAGATTAAATAATTTTGAAGAGGAAACTCTTTTAAATTAATGGTATAAATAAATGGATTTCATATATATTTTATGGTTAAATCTTTTCAACAATTGTTTGCTAGTTGTTGAGAAGAATGTACATATAAGAACTTTTAAGTAGATAGTGAGTGAGATTGTCATTTGATAATTGTGAGTAAAATCAAATGTAAACATAAAGCACACATACAAAATGCACAACAAAAGCATGTCAGGATTATATGATTCGAAATTTGAAGATACAATCCGTTGGCAAGATTCGCAATATGAATAAGAAGAACTTATGATGCAATTATGAGATCAAATCACTAACTGAAGAGCTATGAAATGAAATAGGTTTGGGGCTTATTGGATAAAACAATTTAAAAAACTAAGGCACTAAAGAGTAGCTACTTAGGAACCACCATGTAGACATAACTCTTGGGTTGGCCAAATGACAAGAGAAATCTAAGCCCACCATTTGGATGGAAAAGGGTCACCATCCAAATGCTAGCCACATGCATACTAAACTTAGAAGGGAGTTCCTACACTATTCAAACGTCTATAGGTCATTGTTTAACAATAAAGCTCAAACTTAGCTATCACTTGAATACCATGAAGATTTCCCTCCATATCATACCTAAAACCATTTTGACAACATAATTGGTGTAAGCCTTGTTCAAAAGGTAATGACTTGCCTATCTAGCATTTGCTCCATTTCTATTAAGTGAAGATCTACTTCCATTTTACATCCTAGCTTCTACTTATTTATGCATTTGCTATTGGACTTGTAAAGGGTTTATTTGCAAACTTCACTCATTAGAATCCTCTTTTATTACTCTTTCTTATATTGAAGAACTCAATAAGGTCTTTGTTGATTATTGAGATGTCTCTTTAATTCTAGGTTCTTATTGATCCACTTAGGTTGTGGCAAATGCATTGTTGTTGTTGTTGTTGTTGTTGTTGTTGTTATGTTTTTGCTGTTCGATTAAATCCATTAGCACCCTTGTAAACACCCCATTTTTGCCCTAGGAAGGAGTAATAATCAATAATAATCAATTCCCAATTTTTTTCAATTTTTCCCTAATTTAGCATAAATAATTAAAAATATTCAAAAAATAAAAATAAATAGGAAAAAACATCAATTTTGAAAAATGATTTCAGAAAGGGCAATAATAAATAATAAATAATTTTAAAAATTTTTTGAAATTTCAAAAAATACAAAAAAAATAAAAAAATCGCATTGCATATATGCAATTTGCGAATAAAAGAAAATCAGGAAAATGGGCTAGCTCAGCTGGTCTGGACCATGGCTAAGGTGTGCGCAGGGGGGCTCGGTCACGGGTTCGAAACGCGGGGGATGCAGCTTCTGCGTTTTGCGAATTTTTCATTTACCTAGGACACGTGGCAGCATCTGATTGGCTGGAGGAAGCGCACGCGCCGGGCACGTGATCGTCTCCTACCTCGAGCCCGAGATCGCCGACGGAAGGAAAAATTCGTATTTCGGCCGTTTTGATTCGATTTTTTGCGCAAATCCAACAGATCTTCAACATAAATAAGATAAACATTATCTAATTGGAATCAAATCGCAACAAATCGAGGGATTGACACAAATCGGAGTTGGTTTTTCTAACCGAAAATCCGATCAGCTTCAATCGGAGGAAATCCGAGCTTATCCAACTCGGTTTCAAGTGTCTATAAATAGAGGAGGAGTAGAGGAAGCCAAAGGATAGATCACAATCGAGAGAAAGTGAGAGAAAGGAGTGAATCAGAGAGCATCGGAGAAGAGCCCAAAACCGCGAACACCGACCGGAGTTGAACCACCACCAGGAGGCGATCTGGGAGCAAACCACCGCCACCATTGGATTCAGTAACCTCGAGAAGCTAGGATTCGACACCTCACCCGCTACAAAAGGCCACCGGAACGCCGTGAACGAGCCTTTCCCGCCGTCGTGTTCGATCGACCCGACCGACCCGACCCGGATACAGGTAAGTCGGATTTTCCGGATTTTTTTTATTTAATTAATTTTGTTTATTTATTTATTCTGAATTAATTAATTAATTTATTATTTGTTATTTAGTTATTTATTTATTTATTTATTTGTTCATGTTTTATTTTTAATAAATAGGAAAATGTAGAAATTAGATTTTTCTAGAATTTAATAATGTAGAAAAATAATAAAAAAATAATAAATAGATAAATAAAAAATAAAAAATAATAAAATATAGAAAAATAATAAAAAATATTAGGAAAATAATAATAAAATTTTAGATGTCAAAATAGGATAGAAAATCAACAAAAATTCCAAAAATCCCAAAAATCACAAAAATTCCCAAAATTCCCAAAAATCACGAAAATCAATAAAAATTCCCAAAAATCACAAAAATTCACAAAATTCTTAGAAATCACAAAAATAACAAAAAAATCACAAAAATCATAAAAAAATTCAAAAATTATAAAAAAATCATAAAAAATGAGTTTTAGCACTTAGAAAAATCCTTTTCTTCAAAATAAATCGAAAATTGATGTTTTTCCCTAAAATCATTTTCAAAATCAAATTAAAGCTTAGGCTTAGAATTTTTTAGAAAAAAAATCCAAAAATGGTAAGAATATAAAGCAAAAGAGATTTCAAAATTAAAATTCACAAACAAACTTAAACTTTTCAGAAAAGCGAACTACGACTTGTTTGATCCTAAGTAGCAGGTACGTAGGCACCCATCCGAGTCAACCCATAAAATGAAATAAAAAAATCATTTTCTTAAAATAATTCAAAAACATAAAGTAATAGAAACACAATAAAAACACATTTCTAAAGAGGAACAATTCCAGGAGATTAGGTAGTAACCGTAAAGGTTTTAATAGGTTAGCCTCCGGACTTAAAAACTCTGGTTTTCCCTTTTCCTCTTTTCACAAAAACGAGAAGAGGAAATAACGACGACTAGTGGTCCAAATTAAGACTAATCCGCTCCTTTAGTCTTAATTCAATATTTCCCAACAACA
>JBBMOL010001294.1:0-42882 GCA_037954665.1 Laguncularia racemosa | reverse complement strand
GAGTGCGACTACTTCATCAAAAGGGACTCCAAATTTTGTTATTGATGATTTTGATAGTAAAGACTGTGTGATGTGATAAAAAGGGACATTTTACCCCATATTTTATAGTTTGATTTATGATGAAATTTAATGGATTCTATGGAAATTTATGGGGAAAATGGTACTTAATAGATGTATTTTGATTATTCAGGTCTTTGGGACTTAGATTCAAGATATAAGCGGGGGGCACATAGAAAGATTTGGGCATGGAAAGTATTGGAAGTTGGACTAATTTTTTCACCAAAGGGCCCCTGGCCCTTTACAGCCGGCTTCTCCAAGGCCGCCGGCCTTCACAGCCGGCTTACATTAAATGCCGTTTGGGTTTGATCCCGGGTTTAGGCCCGGGCCCTTTTTTCTGACGAATTGTCTCATTCATCCTTTTATATAAATAGCCTTTTTGTAAAAAGGAGGAGACCTTTTGCCAATTTTTTTGACCTAGAAAGGGTTCTTTTTGGGGAATTTTGTATTCAAAACTTGAATGGATTCAATTGAGTGGAAAAGGGGTTTATTCGTGGGGATTGAGTTATTGATTCTTAAAGCTTTGGGGGGAAATTTTGCAATTGGGTTTTTCAAACCCAAATTTTTGTTACCGATTGGGTTTATCTCTAAATTGTTGATTTTTTATTAAAAAGAGTAATATAAATTTCAATTACAATTGGGAAACGTTTTGGGGATGTGCTTTTTTAAAAATTTTTTATTCTTGTTGTCATTTCCATGATTTTAATTTCTTTTGGGGGGAAAGGGGGATAAAAAACCCCAAGGAAAAGAAAAAAATTTTATTTTTCTTTTAGAATTTTTTAGGTTTTGGGGAAAAATTTATTTTGAAATTTTTTTCTATAAATTTTTTTTTTCTTAATTAATCGATTTTTTGGGAAAAAGTTGATAAAACCGGGGAAGGGGGAATTTGGGTTCATAAGAAATTCTTGAAAATGGAAAATTAAAATATCGGAAGCCTTTAGCTAGGGCAATTTTTTTTAAAAATTTTTCTTAATTTTTAATGAAAAGCTTCAAAATTTTTTTTTCAAAAGGGGGTTGGGGGAGATTGTTTTTTTGGGTTTTAAATCATTCTAAAATTTGGGAAAATTTTTTTGTAAATTTGAGCCCCCTTTTAAATTTTTTATACGGGGGAACTAATAGTTTTTTTTTGGGGGGTTTTTTTTTAAATTTTGTATGAATACCCCATGTTTTTTGGGGGAAATTAAATTTTTTGCTTTTTTTGGAAAATTTTACTAATTTTTTTGGGGTGAATTTTTAAAAATTCCCCCCTTTTTTAATTGAAAAGTTTAATTTTTTTTTAAATTTTAAAATCATAAATTTTTTCTTTTTTTTTTTGCCCCAAAAAAAAAATGAAATAAAAACCCTTTTTTCCCCTTCCCCCAAAAATAAATTTTTGGGGTACAAACTAAAACTTTGTAGTTTCGTTGGGAACGACACTTTTTTTTCCATTTAAATTTTTATTTTTATACGCCCCTTTCACTTGCGGGGAAAAAACCCCCCAAAATTTTAAAAATATACATTCTGAGCGTATAAATTTTTGGGGCCCGGGGCCTTTTTCCGGGGACTTATAAAAATTTTCCCCCCTTTTTTTTCTTTTTTGGGAATTTGGGGGGAATTTTTCGGGTTTTTTTTGGGGGTTTTTTTTTTCTTGATTTTTTTTTATGGGGGAGGGTTTTTAAATGCTTAAACGTTAAAAATTTGATCCAAAAATTTTACCCCCCTTTCATTGGTTTAGAAGAAAAACAAGGCCCAAAAGGGGTTTTGCCAAAAAATCGAGATGGGGGAAAAGACAATGAAACAGATTTAAAGGCCAAAAATTTTGAGCTTTAGAAAATTTTTTGTCCTGTTGTTTTCGGGGTTTCCCCCATAAGGGGCCTTTCTATTTTAAGCCAAAAACTTCAAACCGAAGCCGCACTCATTTTAGAGGGGGTTTAAAACAAATCAATTTTGGGGGGTTTCCCAAAAGAAGCCCCCATGATTTTTAGGTATTCCCCCAAAAAAATGCAACAAAGTGGGAAAAGAAAAAATTTTTCAGACATGTAAAAAAATTTTAAAAACCTTTTTTCCCCTTTTTCACAAAAGGGGGGAAAGCTCGGTTTTTGGGTTTTATTCACCCCAAAGGGTTTAAAACACTATTTTGGGGGGGGGCCTCTCAAAAAAAAATTTTTTTAAAAAGTTTTTTTTTTAAACCCTCCAAAAACTTTAAAACTGAAGTGAAAAACAAACTTCACCAATTTTTTGTGGTGAATCAATTTTAGGCGTAGGGAATTCAAAGAGGAAAAAAAGGGAATGCCCCCCCAAAAGGGTGCCAACAAAAACTTCTTTTTGAAAATTTTTTATCTCAGTTTTGGGGGACTTTTTAGGTAAAATAAAGATGCGTTTTTGGAAAGGTGCCCCTTTTATGGGGAAATTTTTTTTTGAATTTAGTGTTTTGGGGAAAAGGAGGGTGGTCTAGCGTAAAAATTGGGAAATGAAAGGAAAAAAGTCCCAAAGGGGGATCTGTTGATGAGAGGAGAATTTGTTTTTTTAAAGACAAAAAATCACTCTCCCCAATAAAGGAAAGGAAAATCCTTACCCTTCCAAAACCTTTCACCTAACCAGGTTTTCTTTTTATGAGATGTGTTAAAGGGCCCCATTCGAAAATTTTATTTTTTTGGGAATTTCTTCTGCTTAACTAGTGGTAAAAAAGGGTTTAATTTGTCAAAAAATTTTTTTAGCGGAACAACCCCAAAGGGCCCACTCCCAAAAAAAAATCCAGGGTGGGGTTTAAACACCCCAAAATTTTTTTATTTGGGGGAAAGAAAACAACACACTCAAAACCCCCCCCCTTTGGTTTTTAGAAAACAGGTCCCGCCCCAAATTTTCCCCCCCGCCCCCAAAAGAGTAAATTTAAAGAAAAAAAAGGCTCCCAAACAAAAATAAAAAAAAAAGTCCCCAAAGTGCCGAAGATTGATTTAAAAAAAAGCTGGTGCCCCAATTTTTCCAAATTCCTTGTTTTCCCTTAAGAACGCAAATAACATCCCTTTGCAGAAGCCTTAAAAACAAAATTTTTCTGGTTCATGAAGGTTTTTTTAAAAGAAAAGGAAGTTTTTGGGGGAAAAAAACCCGTGATGCAAGGGGAAAAAGTTCAATGTTTTAAAAAAGATTTTTCCAAAATTTTCCCAAAAAACAAAAATGGGGATTTTTTATGTTTTCCCCCCATAGGAATTTTCATTTTGAAAAAGTTTTATTGACTTTTGGGAAGTAAAAATTTAATTTTTTATTTTTTTTTGGAAATTGGGACTTGGGGAGAGGTGAAGGGAACCCCTGTTACCCTTTAATTTTTTTAGGGCATAAAAAACCCAAGGGGGTTTTGGGGGGGAAAATTCCCAGTGAAAGAGATAAATTATCTTTCTAGTTTTTATGTCTTGGAGGGAGGGGGTAAAGGGTACCCTTCTGGCGACCGTTCCGCAATGGTAAAATTTTAATTTTGGGGGAAAAGGTAAGTTATTTTGAGAGTTAGGATGAAAGGTCATTTTTAAAGGTTGGGTGCAAAAAAAATTTTTAAAGACTGTAAATCCGCAAATTTTTATATTGTTGATGGCTTTCCCGTGAGTTATGGAAAAAGAAAGCGGGGGGGACACGTGGGTCGGTTCTTAAGATTTGATATTGGGTAGGGTGGGGGTGAAGCCCAAGAAAAACGGGAAAAAAATTTTTTAATTAAGACCCCCATATATGGGGCGGGGAAACCCCCAGAAAAAACCGATGCGTCATTGACCAACCCCGGGTCTTGAATTAAACCTTTGCCCCCGGTCAAAAGTATTTTAAACTTGGAACAAAGATATTTTTCCCCAAAAATTTTTTTTCTTCTTTTCAGTATCAGGGCACGGCTTTAACTGTTTGAAGAAAAAAAAGAACCATGGGTGGACTATTGGGGGTTTTAAAGGGGAAATTTCCCCTTTGTTTTGAAAATCCAAAAAATTGATGGAGGCCCGAGTGAACCCACAGTAACCCCAGAGATATCAACCCCCCTTCAAGGAGGTACAAAAAGGAAGGTTAACCCCGTTTTCAAAATTTTTATCCCATCTTTATTTAAAAAAGGGTTACCATTCAAGTATTTTCAAAGAAAGGGGGAAAGATTGGTAAAAAACGTGTTAACAATTACCCAACCCCAAAAGGACAGGGTGGGGGTTTCATAATTATAAAAATTGAATGATGCCACCCAAAAAAACCCTTTCCCTTCCCCTTTATTTATCGTTTTGAAAAACTCGCGGGGGTTATTATTTTCCCTTGATGGGGTTTTCGGGAAATTTAAAAAAATATAGCCTTGAAGTTAGGAAAAAACTCTTTACTTGCCCTAGGGAATTTTGCCCTTTAGGGAATGCCTTTGGTCCTTTTAATGAACTGTTTTTTTCAGATTTGATGTCTATATTTTTAAATGTTGGAAATTTTTTTTAAATTTTTTAAAAAAGGGTTCTCTTTTTTTTTGGGGAAACATTTAAAATGCTGAAAATTTTAGGCTGGTGCTAAAAGTGAAGGAAAAATAACCACTTTTAAAGGGGAAAGCCTTTTTGGAAAGGGGAATATTTTTGGTCAAAGGGTGTCAGAAAAAGGGATTGAATTTTTACGGGAAAAAAAGGAAGAATAAGAAGTTCCAAAAACCCCCTTCAGTAAAAGGTGGAGCTTTTAGGACTGCGGCTTTTTACGGAGTTTATCAGGGGGCTTCCAAAAAATTCTAAACCCTTTGTGAAATTTCTTGAAAAAGATTGCTTTTGTATTTTATGAAAATTGTTTGGGGGATTTAAAATTTTAAAAGGGGGAGCCCCCTTGCCCCCCAAAAGGGTTTTCACCAACGGATTCCATTAGTATGTGTGCCCCCAGCGCACCGTGGGGGCAAGCTGGGAAAAAGAGGTGTTTTTCATGCTATAAAATTCAAGAAACCTTGCGAGGCCCCAAAAAAACTTTGCCACAACAAAAAAGAGCTTTAGAGTGAATTTCTTGGAAAGTTTGGCCTTACTTATAGTTCTAAAGTAATAATACAAGTTTTGCGCTTTAAGTTTTTTTTGCTAAATTGATGAAAAACCCGGTTAAATTCGTTGGATTTTTTGCTGCAAAATTTGACTTAGAAATTAAGGATAAAAAAGGGAATTGAAAATGGGGGTTGTTATCATTTTATCCTGTTTGGAATATGATTGTTTAGAACCACCCATTAATGAAAAATTCCCTGATGGGGCATTTTGCAAGCAAAGACACCCAAATGAATTAACCTTGGGTATGTCGACATAGTTTAATTACGTGGTTAGAAAATCATACCATATGGTTTTGTCATTCCAACAGAAAAAGAATTTTTTGCATGATGTGAAGTATTATTTTTGGGATGAGCCGTATTTGTTTAAATCCTGTGCTGACCAGGTAATTAGACGATGTGTGCCTGAAATTGAAACAGCTTAGCATAATACAGCACAGTCACTCCAAAGAAATAGGAGGTCACTTTGGGTAGAAAGAACAGCAGCAAAAATTTTTTTTGCGGATTTTTATTGGCCCAATTTGTTTCAATGATTGCAGGAAACTTCATTATGACTTGGCTCAATGCCAAAGGAACTGGCAATATTTCAAGAAGACATGAATTGCCACAAAACAATATTCTTGTAGTTGAGCTTTTTGATGTGTGGGGAATAGACTTCATGGGTCATTTTCCCCCTTCTTTTTTCAAATAAATACATACTCTTAGCTGTTGATTATGTGTCCAAATGGGTAGAAGCGGTTGCTCTACAAACTAATGATGCTAAGGTAGTTATTAGATTTTTGAAAAAGAACATATTTTCAAATTTTGGGGTACCTAGAGCTATCATAAGTGATGGGGGATCGCATTTTTGCAACAGGAAATTTGAAAACTTATTGTCAAAATATGGAGTTACTCATAAAATTGCCACCCTTCATCATCCACAGACTTGTGGACAGGTTAAGGTGTCCAATAGGGAAATAAAGCGTATCTTAGAGAAAACTGTCAATGCATCATCGAAAGGATTGGTCTTTAAAACTTGATGATGCATTGTGGGCTTATAGAACAACTTTTAAAACCCCTATTGGAATGTCCCCCTACAAGATTGTTTATGGTAAATCATGTCACCTACCTGTAGAGCTTGAGCAACAAGGCATACTGGGCCATAAAATACTTAACTTTGAGTTGTAAGCTGCAGGTGAAAAGAGGTTGCTCCAATTGAATCAGATGGCTGAGATGAGAGAGGAAGCATATGAAAATGCAAGGATTTACAAGGAGAGAGCAAAGCGATGGCATGATAGGAACATCTTACAGCGAGAGTTCTTGCCTGGTCAGAAGGTCTTATTGTACAACTCTCGATTGAAGCTGTTTCCAGGTAAGTTGAAATCCCGATGGTCTGGACCATTTGTTATTACCAATGTTTTTCCTTATGGTGTCGTTGAGTTGAAAGCAGAAGATAACCTCACTTTTAAAGTAAACGGTAGTCTTCTCAAGCATTTTTATGAAGGGTACAACTTGATAAAGAGACCACTTCTATGGATTTGAGAAATCCATCGTGAGGACCATAAAAGGTTGGGGCCAGCGACTATAAACTAAGCGCTTTATGGGAGGCAGCCCATGCGGAACAATGGTAATACAATAGTTTTGATTTTTTATTTTATTTATTTTTTATTTTTTATTTTTATTTTTTTCTTTTCTTTCTTTTTCCAAAAAAAAAAAGGAAAAAAGATTTAAGGCCGCTGGAAAGCTGGGCGGCCTTCATTTAAACAAGCCGCCATTTCAACCATAAAGGCCGCTGGCCTTTAGGCGGCCTTGAGGATGGAAAATGTTTTTTTTGGACGCGTAAAGCTCCAGGGAGCCGGCCTTGCCCATTTCCACATGTATGCCACCCCAAAAAGCTCCAGCCAATGAGGAAAAAGCATAAGGCTGCTAGATCATCATCTTCAGGACAACAGCGACATCTACTTTCAATCTGGAATATGCCCAGGAAAGGAAGAAAAAAGCTACTTAAAACCACACTCTTGAATCATCAATACTTGGATTGGGGATTGATGCAAGAATATGGAATGGAAGAGAGAATCAAGCAGGCAGTTAAAGACAAGACCTGTTCAAACTCTTTTGATTAAAGAACCAACTTTTAAGGGTAATCACCATCGATTTCCTATCCACTGTCAAGATAAACAAAAAGGTGAATTATTTCTTACATGACCTTCCAGGCCTATGGAGAAATTCCACACCATTGAATTGAAACAAATTGGATTCTTTTTGGGATTTTTATGAGGAGTCAGAACCTGAGAACCCCTTACCCACCACTTGGCCTGAGAATATGACAATTGAAACTTTTTGGTACCAGATAATCACGCCCAAAGGTTATGATTTTGTCCCCTCCAAGTCCTTAGCCACTCTGTTCACTGCTATGGAGAGCAAAGTTGCTCCATCACATCTTAGCCCACACAATCTGCTGTAAGAAGACCAGTCACAGTAAGGTGACCAGTTTTGACATGTTCTATCTTTATGGCATGCTTTCAGGTTACCACATTGACGTTGGTGTGGAGGTAGCTAATTTCTTTGATAGGCAAGTGGGAGATACACGAACGCAATTCATCTTTTGTGGTGGTTACATAACGGCATTGTTAAAGGGTATGGGTATTTTTCAGCAACCTAATGATGATGAGGGCATACCATGTAAGCCAATCTCTACTGGACCATTTCAGTCTTGGGGATTAAGGAAGATAGCCAACAGATTAGAGCCAGTTGATACTGGAGGAGTTCATGAAACTACCCCCTGCTGAAGGAGCTTCTTCCTCTTTTCTCTTCCTGTTAATGACTATGAGCAATTGACGCGCAGATATTAGGGAAATCAAAGAGGAATCCAAGCTGAGCATAAGAAAAACAAGAAGTTTAGGATCACTTTGGTCAGCATGTTGAAATTTGCCATTTCTTGCATCAATCCAGCAGCTGTAGAGGAGATACATTATGAGACTTCTGTTGAGGAGAGTTCTGAAGAAGAAGAGGATCAAGAAAATTAAAGCTCTTAGTGGCTCTCAAGCCTCTTGTTTTGTTTCATATATTTTGCTTTGCTGATTGTATAGACATGTTTGAGTACCCACTTGATTGGGTAGACTTTTATCCTCCGTTGTTAATCTGGACCGTAGGATAGAATTCACTTTATGTTTTTATTTTTTCTCTTTGAGTTTGTGAACATAGGGCTGATCTTGACAAGATGACTCTCTCACTGATTGCATGGTAGGAATTCTCTTCTACTGCTGCAAAACATGGACACCAGGGAAGTACCAGTTTTTCCTTTTATATACTGATATTCCTTCCTTCTTTTGAGCTGCCTTAGGAACAGTGAGGGCACTGTTCAATGTAAGTGTGGGGAAGGCATATAGGAAATAGAATTGGAATGAAGTAAATGATTGATGTGTAAAATCTGTGATTTAATCTTATGACATCCAATGCTTGAACTTTTCTGTCACTTGAATGATAATTGTCCTCAAGTATATGGCAAATTTGAGGCAAAAAAAAAAAAAACAATAATAATAAAAAAAAAATAAAAAAAATAATAATAATTTTGTGAAAATTGTTGACCGAAATCTAGATAGTTTAAAAAGAGTATTGCTGATAGCATCTGTTATGTTTTAATTGAAAATTTGGATTTGCTTTGGTGCCTTACTCACTTACTGTTGTGATGAGAATACGAAATTGAAATCAAGTAGCAAGATCCCTATAATACAAAATTCCCCTTGTTTTTAGCTCTAGAATTGGATTTTTGAAAGTGAGTCGAGTCCTTAAGGGAAAGATAAACAGGTCTACTTCGAGTCGCTTCATTAGCTTGCATATTATCTTGAAAGTTGCTTTGAAAGCTTGTCAACACTTGATGAAAGAGGTAGGGGAAACTCCTCGCTTAGTGACTCCTTAAAAAAAAAAAAAGTCTTAGTTCTGTTGCAGCATTCAAACGAAATGAGTTGCCTTACTCCAATGACTCAGGTAATTGAGTTAAAAGTATCCAAACTTGAATGCTAGAGTGAGGGAGAGTCCGATGGGGTCCCTTTAAAACCTGGTCGCTTGGGTGATGAGCCCGGGATGTGCCAACTCAGTGATCTCACTATAACGATAAGGGCGGAGAAGCAAAAGTTCAAAACATGAACTTATATATATATATAAAGAGAAGAGTTTTAGTGAATGCCAATCAATAGTACATGGGACTTATAAGAAAAAGAGAGAAAATCTAGGAAGGGAATCGATACCATATGCTTTCATTTTGTGTTGACTTGTTCAAAGAAGTGATGGGAAGGATCATATACTTGCTAATGGCCAGTGAAGTTTAAATGAGTGTTTTTCTTTATAAGATTGAGTATTTACTTTTCAGTTAAGATTCTTTTGCTAAACACTCGGGCATAAGTTTGTTTTGTTTGGATTAGATATTTAATTTTAATTATAGTACTCTAATTACATAAACCCGGTTGGTTACCCAAATTGCAAGTTATGATCCGTGAAAGAAAAGATGCTTGTATTTTGTGAAAGTCATTGTTTTATACTCTAAATTTTAGATTTCGTCATTGGTTTTATTTTGTTTGAGGACAAACAAAAGTTCAAGTGTGGGGAAGTTGATAAAGGCACATTTTACTCATATTTTATAGTATGATTTATGATGAAATTCAATGGATTCTATGGAATTCATGGGAAGATGGTACTTAATAGATGTATTTTGATTATTCAGGTCTTTGAGGACTTAGATTCAAGATATAAGCGGAGCACATAGAAAGATGGCATGGAAAGCATTGGAAGTTGGACTAATTTTTACATCCAAGGCCGCCGGCCTTCATAGCCGGCTTACATCTAAGGCCGCCGGCCTTCACAGCCGGCTTACATTAAATGCCCATGGCTTTGATCCGGCTTTGGGCCGGCCTTCTTTCTGACGAATTGTCTCATCCATCCTTTGATATAAATAGCCTTGTTGCAACAAAGAGAGGGGACCTTTTGCCAATTTTTCGACCTAGAAAGAGTTCTTCTGGGAGAATTTTGTATTCAAGCCTGAATTGATTCAATTGAGTGGAGAGGAATCATTCGTGGGGATTGAGTTATTGATTCTTAAAGCTTTGGGAAGTTTTGCAATTGAGGATCTTCAAACAATTGTGTTACCAGATTGGTGATCTCTAAATTGTTGATTATTTATGCAATTAAGTAATATATTATCAATTACAATGAATCGTATTGCATGTGTTTCTATCAATTGTTATTCTGTTGTCATCTCCATGATGTTCTAATTTCTTTTGGTGGGAAGGGGATGAAACCCTAGACTGGTAGAATGATAATTATAGTTATGCTATAGAATTATTAGGCATGTGGAATATTCATATTGTAATCTTTTTGCTATAATTCTTTGTTTCTTAATTGAATCAGATTTATAGGAACATTGATGACTCGGAAGGGGAATTAGGGTTCATAAGAAATTCTTGATAATGAGTAATTAACATATGCGGAAGCTGAGTTGGTCACTTTTGTTAGAAATTATCTTAATATTAATGCAATGCTTCTAATTGATTTTCTCTAAGGGATTAGGAGAGATTGATTTGGGGTATTAGTCATTCATATAACTGGAAAGTTTATGATTGTAATTATGAGTCCTCTATTAATTTGTATAGCGGAAGCTAATAGATTAATTTGGGGTTTTGTTAATTTCGTATGAATATCCACATGATTAAGGATTATTATAGCATGATGGAAATTTGACTAACTTGTCTAGGGTGAATTCTTAATTCCTACCTTCTTAATTGAAAAGTTTATTTGTTCAAGATTCTCAAAATCATCAATTTGCATTTTATTTTAGTCTTCAATCAAATAGTGAAATCAGCCTTCTTTCCATTGCCTAAATATCAATTTGAGCTAGTACAAGTCTAGTACTTTGTAGTCCTCGTGGAATCGACACTTTTTTTTACCACTTTATTACTTGATACGACCAGTGCACTTGTTGCAATTTACGCTCCCATTTTATATATACATTCTGAGCGTATCATGATGATTGATTTATATATGTAATTTTATCTGCTTCATTATTGTATTTGTTTTCCTATGTAATTAGTAAAAACTAAAAAGTACTTTATCATAATTGCTTGATTATCGATTTAGGTTATTTTTTTTTTATCGTACAAGAATGGGATTTTAGAGTAAGTACATATAAATTGAAGTTGTATAAGGAAAGTGAATGGAAAAATTGAGCGATATGTAATATAAATTATATTTGCAAAGGAAATAAAGGTTTATCTAAGGAAAAATAAAAATTTTTATTTAACATGTTATAATTTTAATTATTTACACAAGAAAAAAAAATAAATTTGCGGGTCGTCACGGGCTAGCCTGCATTGGCCCGCGGGGCGGGGCGGGCCGACTTTTTTGACCCGCTAGCCTTGCGGGCCACTACGGGCCAGCTCGCGACGACCTGTGGGCCGGTGCGGGTCGGGGCGGGCCGGCCCATTCGGCCCGCATTACCGACCCTAATTATGAGTTTAAATTTTCATGTACGATTAATAAACTAGTCATGTTATAAATTAGTCATATTACAAGTTGAAGTTTTCAAGGTATGAATCTATTTAGACACTAATATGAGATAAGACATATTATTACTGAAGTTCTATTTTCTTAAACCTCACATAATGTTAAAGATGGTCCTATTAAAGTAGAGATGGAGTAATAAGAATGATACAACTAGCCTTTATGGTGCCTTTATATGTGATGGATTGCAATTTTTAGCTACAAAATTGATGCTTGTAACATTTTAACCATATTAAACGAAATTGCTTATTTGTATGATAATAAGCCTTCTTTTTACAAAAATCTCGAGATCGATCTATAGATTTTAAGTTTGGATAATAATTGGCATTCCACATATGGAGTCTACTTTATGAAATTTAGCTTTTAGTATTTAAGATGTTTTATAAATTATTTATGAACAATAGTTTATGAATATATATTATTCATGACAACTTTTAGAGTAAATGTATTCTCTTTACCAATAAATATATTTTAGACCAATACACACTCATAGTTGTAACTTTTATCTTGTCAATATTGATGATTTTTTAGTAAATCTTAGTCAATTACATCAAATCATTCTCTAATGTAGCACACTCTATCGCATTTTAACTAAAGTGACAATAAAAAATTATCATATTAACTAAGGTGTTATTTGGTTTTTAATGAATCTTGATCATTTATAATGTGGTGATAAGGAGGAAAAAAAATGAGTTATTGACTCTCAATTTTTTATAATTGAACTAATCTTCTTTCTTGTTTATTAGGATTTTGAAGAAGAAGAATCATTTGCTTCCTTTTTTATTGTTGCCCTTATACCATGTGAGTGAAGTTTAATTAAAAATGTTGATAACTTAGAATAGATACTATTCTTCTTAAAATATGAAAAAGAATGAAACATGGCATATATAAAATAAAGATCAACAAGCATGTTATCATGTCATGTATGAAATGTTTGAGCACTAGCAAGGACGACGCTTAAAGTTTTTCAAACTACTATTGATAGATTTAGTTAGTTTTTCTATCAAAACACTTAAAACTCAAGCTATTATAGAGAGAAGCATTAAATAGAGAATGGACATCTATATTACAAATGGAAAAATAGAAAATGAGTTCGAGAAAAAATCTCGTGATGTTACTCTCCACCTAAATTGGTGATGTCCCCATCACCAAGTGCTCCTTGGAAAACTAATCCACTAGTGTCCAATGTTTGCATAATTTACCATGACTTATGAGGTTACTTAACTTAGAGGTAAACTATTCGCTACATTATGTACTCTAAGCATAATTGTTGGCTTGGACTTTGTATCAAATGCCCTTAAAGGATCTTCTCTACCTCTTTCCCATTATCTTGTCTTGTACTCTTAATAATCCCTCTTGCCATGATTATTATAGTCTTATCTCTCTCAAACTGGCACACCCCATAAGTTTCTTTAAAGGCTTCAATATCTTCTTGTACCTATGATAATGAAACTTATCTTCTACCTTAACTAGTTAAATGGACTCTGGTGTTTTAGATCATTTTAGAATGTTCCTAAGGGATCAAGATATGTAATCTTTTTCCCCTCTTATAGAGTAATATATTCTCTACCTAATACTTATTAGTCTAAGCTCCTTGCTCTAACAATAACTAGGCCTAAGGATTTAACGATGAGCTTACCTTGATTTGCTTTAGTAATTTATTGAGTTGTTGGCCATTTGCCTCTTGGCCTTAATTACTCATTTCTTCTCTAAATTTTTCTCCACTCTAAGCCACCTCTTCTTTAGGTTAGGAAGCTCCTGAAGTGCCTTTTCCTAAGCCTTCTTCTTCTTCTTAATCATGCCTCATGCCTTTTGGACCATTCCCTTCAAGATATAGGTAGTGGATTTCTTTAGATTTGTTCCTTTAGGGATTTTTATGGAATTAAAAAAAATTAGAGGCTTAGACAAAGTTATAACTAATCAGAATCATGCATTTCTACCTCTCATCCATAATTATAATGTAAATAATTGATGGGATGATTTGGACTTTTATTTGGTCAAGGAAGTTCATAACAACAACTAGCATATAATCTCTAAGGAGATTGCCTTTAATTTTACTCTTCCTCTGTATTAACCCATGTTAAAGTTAACATCTTAAGCTACACTAGTAGTGGGGGCTTCCTCTTAGTTAACCCTTGCCTTATTAGGCCTTAAGCCTAGCTTCTTAATAGCCTTCATAGAAATGAAGAGATATGTCTCTCCAGTATCCACTAAAGTATTCATCTTTTGACTTGCAAAAAATGTCTCCTCATACACTAAACTTCTGCAATCCTTAGCTGACTTTCTTTATGATAGGGATCATTTTTTTAAGCTTGGCTTCAAAAGATTTGTGCATAGATAAGCTAATTTACATGACTTTGGTTGAAGAGCTTATTAAAGATTTAATATTCTTTATTTACATTGTTCTTTTCAAACAATGAATTAATTTTCTTTATGTAGTATTATTTTCATTATTACTTTTTAGATTTATTTTACATTTAGAGAATTTTTAGTTATTGGGTTTATTTTCAATATTAGTTATTAGCCTATTTTTCATTTTATGACACTTATGCTCCTAAGGTTGTTAGGGGTTTCATATAAATATTTTATTATGAGACTTTTCATTGAGCAGTGAATTTTGACAATCGAAAACCTCTCCTTGAGAATCTCTTCTCTACATACTTCCATCAAAATCTAATCAATCATGAATAACATCGATTGACTTATTTCAATCCTCTTTTGCTTAATTGGCCATGCGTGATATCAACTAGTTATACAAAAGCCCTTGTTATCTTTAATTGTGTGTCATATCAATTAAGAATTAATGAAACCTCAGTTCGATTTAGTTTATGATGCATAATATTCACAAATCTAAATAGTCCATATTCCTTTTTAATTTTTTTCTTTCTCATAAACAAAAAGACCCATAAAGATTATAAAATTCAAAAACCAAAAATATTAAATTTCTCATTGTTTGTGTGAAACTTAACACCAACATTAAATACAAAATCTTCCCGTATCACTTTATATAGAGTCCAATTGCTTCAAAACTCTAAGCTTTGAACTTACTAGGGCTCCACTCCTCTTCAGCTAAACTTAAGGCTGCTAAACTATCCTGAATAGGAGAATCCTAACCTTGTGGGCCCTATTACATAGGAAGGAGGAAAGCTTCTTTTTAGGTTACTACCTTTTGTTCATAAGAGCCCTACCTCTCAAGGTTAGGACTACATCATTACCTCTAAGGCTTGGACCTATATCTTCTTGAGCTCCCTTGTCGTTTCCATGGCCTCACTTCTTTACCTTCATATTAAGATGTTCAACTAACCTAAACACTATCAAGCAATGAGTAGTAACCATAACTTGAGCTAAAGGCTAGGACCCCCTATTTATTGTACTTTATTTGCACCTACATTTATAGACCATTAGAGAAAGTGAAAATAGCATTCATGTTACTTATGTCAAGAATCTCCAACAACTTTGAAAATTCCCATATATAATCCCTGATGGATGCCCTATGCTCCAACCATCTCAATTTTGCTTAAGCCTCCCTCTCAAATTTGCTCAGGTAAAATTGAGCCTTAGTTCAACTTTGAAGTCTTCCTACATTTTGACAACACTAGTTCCCCAACTTGCTTCATCACACCATCTTATCTATAATAGTGTGGCCATATCATCAAAGAAGATAGGAGTTACCCTTACCCTCTACCTCAATCTTGTTGAACACCTTGATTGCATCAAACCAATGCTTTATATTATAGGGAAAATTGTCTACCTAGCATTTCTAGTTTTGTAAAATTCTTAGGTGTTAGCATATCTATTCTTACCATCACCACTACTTGAGTTCACTCTCATCTCCATCTGCTGCTTAACCCTTAGATCCTCTAACTCCTCTAAGAAAATCATCATCTCCTCTAAGGTAGTAACTTGCCTCTAAGATCACCTATAAACTAGTTTAAGGCAATCAATATTTCCCTTAAGAGCTCCTCCCTAAGCTTACCTAAGCCCTTCTCCATGATGGGTGTCGAATCCAACAAAAATAAAACCTACTCCTAGACAATTATATGATTTGCATATAGTGGTGAGTAGGGTCGAATCCACAGGGATTGGTAAAGATATTTCTATTCAAAGAGAACAATAAAAAAAAGGAAAATGGGGGGGGGGGGGGGGGGGGGGTTGGTTTGTGAATCAAATAAAGTAAAACAAGATAAGAAAATCAGATATTGGTAAAAGCCTAGCCAAAGGAATCAAGATGGTTTAATTCTAGGAATTGATCATCGATGCAAATGTTCTCTATTCTTGTTCTAAATAAATTAGTTATGGTTATTAACAAGCTCTAACAACCTATCTCTCCTTACTTCCTCGATAACCTCCGACAAGTGCTTTGAATTATTTCTCTTATTGATTAAACAACCCTTAGACAAGCGCTTAGGATTTAATCTATCAATAGCATTAAGATCTAGAGAGACTACCAATTCATGCCAGTAGATTATAAGATAACCTATTTAAACATGATCACACACCTCCATAACATGAATTCGATCATCTCTTTTATAACCAAACATGTTATTGCGTCACTAAGACTAGAACAATCAAACAATCACGGATTTGACATGCTAGTTGACAATATATTAACTTGCTAATTGAGTAGAAGAGCTCTATTCATACCAATCAACAAAGATAATAATGACAAAACGATTAGAAGATATATGAATACCCGAAAGCAAAGAATAGAATAAATACAAGTCAATTAGACCTCACAATTCGTGGAGAATTAAACATCTATGACCCTTTGGCTAGAAAAGTAGCTTAGCTACACATGTTCATCAATAAAACGAAAATAAAAGATAGAAACATAATGAACCCGGTTGCTTGCTCTGCCTCCAAGATGATCCAAGGTTCTTCAAGATCCAAAGATTCAAAAGTTCAAAAGTTATCCTAACCCTCTAGGGTTGGTTCTATTTATATTGTTAGGGGGTAGCATGTGATCTTTTGCTAGCAAGATACGAAAATATCTTTCCTTTTCCAAGTAGATTTCGAGAAGTGAAGATTCGTCTGCCTGGCACGCCTCAACACACGGCCGTGGGTCAAGCCGTGCCATCCTCTGTGCATAATCTTCAAGTCTTCAACCGCGCCCAGTGTGAACCACGGTTACACATACGGCCAGATTTAAAGCAGTGCCTTCATCTGTGCATAATCTTCAAGTCTTCATCCGTGTCCAGTGTGTACCACGGTTACACCCACGGCTAGATTTAAAGCCGTGCCTTTATCTGGTTGATGTTCCACACTTTCTTCTCATTGGCACACCTAGCTTCCACCACGGCTTCAAGCACGGTTTATCCCACGGGTTCCACCACGGCCGTGCCTTAAGCCGTGTCTTTCTCTGTTCAAAGTCCACATTTTTGCCTTCTTGTCCAGTGTGTAACACGGTTTGAACCTTGGCCGTGACTCAAACCGTGCTTCCTCCGGTGGTGTAATTCCTTGTCTTGATCCAAGTTGTAGATGACTTCTCTAAAATACTTGAATTAGCATCCTTGACTCCATTTAACCTGATTTATCACGATGATAGAATTAAAGTACCATTTCCTTATGATTTCTATAAAATCAATAATAATTTGACACAATTTATACTATAAAGATTGAGTATAAAATGGCTCTATCAAATTCCCCCACACTTAAACTCTTGCTTGTCCTCAAGCAATTGCATCAAATCAATTGAGAAATCTATCATAGATTATACAAACTTTCTTTTCATCATTCCAAGCATCTATTCATTTGTAATTCATGACTTGTAATTTAATGTCTACTACTTCAACCAAACTGGTTTCCTGTGATCAAATTACTATGGACAAAATTCAATAGCTAATCTAAACAAAACAAACTTTAATCCTCATGTTTAGCAAAAGAATTTTTATTCCAAAAGTAAATACTTAATCCACTAAGGAAAAACACCCAATTAAACTTCATTGGACATTAGCAAACATATAATCCTTGCAACATAAAGTAAAAGCATATAGTATAAGCTCTTTGCTAGATATTCTCCCTTTTATACATCTTTGTTTTATTCAATGAATGTTCACATTCATGTTCTTTTGATTTATTCAAGCATCTATTTTGACAGGTTTTTGCCCGCTTCTTTTCATGAACTTTTGCCTTTTTCGCCCTTATCGTTATAGTGAGTTCATTGAGTCGGCAACATCCCGAGCTCATCACTCAAGTGACCGGGTTTTGAGATACCCCTACGGACTCTTCCTCACTCTAACATTCAAGTTTGAATACTCTTAACTCAATTAGTTGAATCATTGGAGTAATGGCTATGCTTGATTCTTTTTTTTTTTTTTCACTAAGTGTTATGATTGCTTTACAAACAACTTCAAAGAGTATACAGTAGCTAATATAACCTAGAAGTAAACTTGTTTATTTTTCACTTAGGGACTCGACTTACTCTTAGACTTCCAATTCTAAAGCTAAATACAAGGTAAATTTGTTTCTTAGAGATTTCACTACTTAATTTTAACCATGTATTCTAATCACAGCAGTGGGTGAGTAAAGCATTTGAACAAGTCAATTTCACATTTTGTAGATGCTTATTACAACATTTAGTACAATCTCTAGATTTCATGATAATTTTGAAAAAAATTGGCTTAAAATTGCTTAAGGACAAACATTCAGAGTATAAGTTAGTTCTCTATTCTCTATATTTTATTATCCTCTCCCCCACACTTAGCTTGAACAGTGTCCTCACTATTCCTAATTTAGCACAATTGAAGAGGAATTAACAACATAAAGGACATTAGAGAATAAGAGAAAGGAAATATTGGTACTTCCCTGGTATTGGAGTGCTCCCTTTAAGCTCTGGAAAGTGTCATCTAATGATATGTATCCTTGCTGCAGCCGATCCAAAGAGTTCAAAACTACACTAAAATCAAAACAAAACTAAAACAAACCAAAACTAATGCAAAACAAAACTTTTTTTTTTTTTTTACATGGGTTGCCTCCCATGAAGCGCCTTTCTTTAACGTCTTTGGCTAGACGTTCCTATCATTAATCACAATATTCGGGGTGAGTTAAACTGGTTTCTTCAATATTACATACATGAAATCCTTCATAAAAAGGTTTCAAGCGATGACCATTGACTTTGAATGTCTTACCAGTTTCAAGGCTTGCGATCTCAACTGCACCATGGGAAAATATGTTAGTGATAACAAAAGGGCCAATCCACCGTGATTGTAGTTTGCCAGGAAACAATTTCAATCGAGAATGGTAAAGTAATACTTTTTGACCTACAGAAAAATTCTTTCGGGAAATCATTTGATCATGAAAATCCTTTGTTTTTTCCTTGTAGATTTTAGTACTCTCATAAGCTTCTCTTCGAATCTCCTCAAGTTCTTGTAATTGAAGTTTTCTGTGTTCACCCGCCTCATCCATTCGCATGTTACATTGTTTTACAGCCCAATACGCCTTATGTTCCAGCTCCACAGGGAGATGACAGGGTTTGCCAAATATTAAACGGTACGGAGACATACCTATAGGGGTCTTGTAAGCTGTCCGGTAGGCCCATAATGCATCCTCAAGTCTTGTGCTCCAGTCCTTCCTGCTTGGATTGACGGTTTTTTCCAGAATAGACTTGATTTCTCGATTTGAGACTTCTGCCAATCCATTGGTTTGAGGGTGGTATGCGGTGGAGGTGTGATGAGTGACCCTGTATTTTTTTAGTAGAGTTTCCACTATCCTATTACAAAAGTGTGTGCCACGATCACTGATAAGGGCCTTTGGTGTCCCGAACCTAGCAAAAATATGAGATTTAACAAAATCCACAACAACTTTAGCATCATTAGTTCGAGTCTCTTTGGCTTCCACCCATTTCGAAACATAATCCACAGTAAGAAGGATGTAAACATTACCAAAGGAAGGAGGAAAAGGACCCATGAAGTCAATACCCCATATATCAAATATTTCACAAGCAAGAATAGGGGTAAGTGGCATTTGATCTCTACGTCCTAAGTTCCCAATCTTTTGACATCGTTCACAAGACTTACAAAACATAAAAGAGTCACGAAACAATGTAGGCCAAAACAAACCACAACCTAATACCTTTTGAGCTGTCCTCTTAGGGCCAAAATGTCCACCACATGCATATGAGTGACAAAATTGCAAGACAGAAGGGATATCGTCTTGAGAAATACACCTTCTAATGATTTGATCAGCACAATGTTTCCACAAATATGGGTCATCCCATACATAATACTTAGCATCACTTTTAATTTTATCTTTTTGAGCCCTAGACAAATCACTTGGTAGTGTCTTAGTAACAAAATAATTGACAATATCAGCATACCACGGAATTGTCTTTTGAATAAAAAAGAGATACTCATCTGGAAAATCATCTTGTATTTGTGTGGACCCTTCACTGATAGGAATTCGACTGAGGTGGTCGGCAACTAAGTTTTCTAAGCCTTTCCTATCACGTATCTCCAGATCGAACTCTTGTAAGAGGACTATCCATCGAATAAGTCTTGGTTTCGCCTCCTTCTTCGCGAGCAGGTATTTAAGAGCTGCATGATCAGAGTAAACAATTACCTTAGTACCAAGTAAATATGATCTGAATTTTTCTAATGCAAAAACAACAGCCAAGAGTTCTTTTTCCGTTGTGGAATAGTTGCATTGAGCATTATCCAAAGTTCTGGAAGCATAATAAATGGCATGAGAAGCTCTCCCAACTCTTTGGCCAAGAACTGCTCCAACTGCATAGTTGCTCGCATCACACATGATTTCAAAGGGAAGGGTCCAGTCGGGTGGTTGGATGATTGGAGCAGAAGTTAACTTGTCCCTCAGTGTGTCAAAAGCGTTCTTGCAGGCCTCATCGAACTCAAATGTCACTTCTTTTTGTAGCAATCGACATAAGGGTTGAGTAATCTTGGAGAAATCCTTGATGAAGCGTCGATAGAATCCTGCACTCCCAAGAAAAGACCGAATTTCCCGTACACTTACAGGGTAAGGTAAAGATTTAATCAGTTCTACCTTAGCTTTATCGACTTCAAGTCCCTTAGAAGATACTATATGGCCTAAAATGAGACTCTGTTCAACCATAAAGTGACATTTTTCATAATTCAACACTAGATTCTTATCTATACATCTTTGAAGCACTTTTGTAAGGTTAGTCAAACATGAATCAAAAGAATTACCATAAACGGTAAAGTCATCCATGAAAACTTCTATAATATTCTCCACATAATCTGAAAATATACTAACCATACATCTTTGGAATGTGGCTGGGGCATTGCAGAGCCCAAAAGGCATCCTTCGATACGCAAAAGTACCGAATGGACAAGTGAAAGTGGTCTTCTCTTGATCTTCCGGTGCCACTGGAATTTGATGAAAACCTGAATAACCATCAAGACAACAATAGTGAGAATGGCCAGCCAAACGTTCAAGCATTTGATCAAGAAAAGGAAGAGGGAAGTGGTCCTTCCGAGTTGACGCATTTAACTTCCTGTAATCAACACAAACCCTCCATCCATTCTGAACCCGAGTAGGAATTAACTCACCACCGGAGTTTTCAATCACAGTTAAGCCTGTTTTCTTTGGAACAACTTGGATCGGACTTACCCATTTGCTGTCGGAAATTGGATAGATCATACCTGCATCAAGAAGTTTCAAGATCTCTTTCTTAACTACCTCCATCATAGGTGGATTCAAACGACGCTGAACTTCTCTTGAAGGTTTGCAATTATCTGCCATCAAAATCTTGTGCATGCAGGTGGATGGGCTTAGTCCTTTGATATTAGCTATGGACCATCCAATGGCTTCTTTGTACTCCCTCAACACCCGAATCAACTTTTCTTCTTCTAAAGTACTTAGCTTGTTGGAGACTATCACAGCAAGGGTCTCCTTTTCTCTTAAGAAAATATATTTTAGATGTTCGGGTAGGGGTTTTAATTCTAGCTTCGGTGCCTGCACAATAGAAGGAAGAAGTTTTGTGTTAGAAGGGGGTAAATGAATGTAGGACACATCATACCTGATAGGTTTTAATGATTCCAACTCCCAAATCTTGTCCTGCAAATCAGAGGATATTACAAACTTCTCCTTAAGAGTTGTCAATGCATGAATCGTAAGACTCTTATTAAGTACAACTTTCAACTCATCATCATCTATCAAATCAAATGTAGTATGTGTTAATGGGTCAATAACATCAACAACAAAAACGGGTGAGATGCCACTAGGATATTTCATGGCATCATAAATGTTAAATTTAATCACTTCACCATCAAATTCCATAGTGAGGTTACCATCATGTACATCGATTTTTGTTCTAGATGTCTTAAGAAATGGTCTCCCTAATAATATCATCGATGAATTACGAGAATCATCATTTTCCATGTCAAGCACGTAAAAATCTGTGGGGAAAACCAAACCATTAACTTGTACTAAAACATCTTCTAGGACTCCCTCAGGATAAACATTGGACCTATCAGCAAGTTGGACAATAACGCCTGTTTCCTTTAGGGGGCCAACATTTAAACATTGATAAACAGATAAAGGCATAACATTAATTGAAGCGCCTAAATCACACATAGCTTTAGTGATTCCAAGGTTACCTATTTTGCAAGGAATAGTAAACATACCTGGATCCTTACATTTAGGAGGAAGCTTCTTTTGAAGAATAGCTGAAACATTCTCACCTACACTAATCTTTTCATTACCTTTCAGCTTTCTTTTGTTAGTGCACAATTCTTTTAGAAATTTAGCATAACGAGGTACTTGCTTAATAGCATCCAGCAAGGGAATGTTTACCTCAACTTTGCGAAAAGTGTCAAGAATCTCTTTTTCTTCAGCTTCATTCTTGGATTTTGCTAGTCTGGAAGGGAAAGGAGGTGCTGTTGTCATGACCTTTGGTGGTTCAATGAGGGGTCCTTTGATCTGATTGTTTTGCTGGCTTGGAGTTGGAGTTTCTTTCTCAGTCTCTACCTCAGGATTAGTTCGGTGATTCTCCTCATTTGATCCCTGCAATTTCGTTCCACTTCTCAAGGTAATTGCATTAGCACTTTGCTTTAGATTTGTGACGGTTTGAGAAGGTAACTTACCTTGAGTTTCCAACCTATTTAGAGAAGAAGCAAGTTGACTTACCTGATTTTCCAAGTTGTGGATGCTCTGCTTTGTCTCATCTTGAAATTGTTTTGTATTAACGGCAAGTGATTTAACAATTTCCTCAAGGGACATACCTGAAGTGGAAGGAGCCTGTGATACTTAGTTTGATGGCTTGGGTTGGAATTGTTGGAAGTTTTGCGGTTTATTGCCATATCTGAAGTTAGGGTGATCCTTCCATCCGGGATTGTAAGTGTTTGAATAGGGATCATATTTCTTTTGTGGCTGTCTTGGGAATCCGCCTACAGCATTGGCGTGTTCATGGTTGTCATCTTGCAATGTGGGACACATGTCGGTCGGATGACTAGGAGCAGCACAAATTCCACAAGCTTTCACCTGTTGGGTATTTCCAAGAGCTAGCTGCTGCACAAGGGAGGTAAGATTAGAAATTTGATGTTCAAGGTTAGACACATTTACCTCATTTACCTTCCTTGAAGATGCATCATGCCTATACCCAAATTGTTGCGAATTGGCAGCCATAATGGTGATCAATTCCCTAGCTTGACCAAGGGTTTTGTTTACTATGGCGCCTCCACTTGCAGCATCCATCATCTTCCTCTCCATCGGAAGTAGGCCTTCGTAGAGATATTGGATAAGGAGTTGTTCAGATATCCCATGTTGTGGGCAGCTTGCACACAATTGCTTGAACCTTTCCCAATACTCATGAAGAGTCTCGGTGTCCCTTTGCTTTATACCACAAATTTCTCTTCTTATACCAGCGGCTCTGGATGCGGGGAAGAATTTGTCCAAGAAGAGTCTCACCATATCAGTCCATGTGGTTATAGAACCTGGAGGCAAATAAAACAACCAATCTTTAGCTTTAGTACTTAAGGAAAATGGAAAAGCGCGTAGCTTGATTTGATCGTCGGTTATTCCTTGCGGCCTCATACTAGAACACACTATATGGAACTCTTTCAAATGCTTATGAGGATCTTCATTCTCAAGACCATGAAATGTAGGTAGCAGATGTATCAACCCAGATTTCAATTCGAATTCCACGGCTAGTTCGGGGTAGTGAATACAAAGTGGTTGTTGATTCACATCCGGTGCAGCCAACTCCCTTAAGGTTCTCTCGAGATTTGCCATGTCGTCCTCTTTTCTAGAATTAGACAAGTCCGGTACTAAGTGCGGTCTAGTGGATGATCTAGCTTCTTGTCGTAGTCTCTTTAGAGTCTTCTCAATCTCCGGATTATAAATCAGTTCACCTGTCTGAGAAGAACGAGTCATACAAGAATAGAAATAAATTTGACACCAATCCCCGGCAACGGTGCCAAAATTTGATGGGTGTCGAATCCAACAAAAATAAAACCTACTCCTAGACAATTATATGATTTGCATATAGTGGTGAGTAGGGTCGAATCCACAGGGATTGGTAAAGATATTTCTATTCAAAGAGAACAATAAGAAAAAGGAAACTGGGGGGGGGGGGGTTGGTTTGTGAATCAAATAAAGTAAAACAAGGTAAGAAAATCAGATATTGGTAAAAGCCTAGCCAAAGGAATCAAGATGGTTTAATTCTAGGAATTGATCATCGATGCAAATGTTCTCTATTCTTGTTCTAGATAAATTGGTTATGGTTATTAACAAGCTCTAACAACCTATCTCTCCTTACTTCCTCGATAACCTCTGACAAGCGCTTTGAATTATTTCTCTTATTGATTAAACAACCCTTAGACAAGCGCTTAGGATTTAATCTATCAATAGCATTAAGATCTAGAGAGACTACCAATTCATGCCAGTAGATTATAAGATAACCTATTTAAACATGATCACACACCTCCATAACATGAATTCGATCATCTCTTTTATAACCAAACATGTTATTGCGTCACTAAGACTAGAACAATCAAACAATTACGGATTTGACGTGCTAGTTGACAATATATTAACTTGCTAATTAAGTAGAAGAGCTCTATTCATACCAATCAACAAAGATAATAATGACAAAACGATTAGAAGATATATGAATACCCAAAAGCAAAGAATAGAATAAATACAAGTCAATTAGACCTCACAATTCGTGGAGAATTAAACATCTATGACCCTTTGGCTAGAAAAGTAGCTTAGCTACACATGTTCATCAATAAAACGAAAATAAAAGATAGAAACATAATGAACCCGGTTGCTTGCTCTACCTCTAAGATGATCCAAGGTTCTTCAAGATCCAAAGATTCAAAAGTTCAAAAGTTATCCTAACCCTCTAGGGTTGGTTCTATTTATATTGTTAGGGGGTAGCATGTGATCTTTTGCTAGCAAGATACGGAAATATCTTTTCTTTTCCAAGTAGATTTCGAGAAGTGAAGATTCGTCTGCCTGGCACGCCTCAACACACGGCCGTGGGTCAAGCCGTGCCATCCTCTGTGCATAATCTTCAAGTCTTCAACCGCGCCCAGTGTGAACCACGGTTACACACACGGCCAGATTTAAAGCAGTGCCTTCATCTGTGCATAATCTTCAAGTCTTCATCCGTGTCCAGTGTGTACCACGGTTACACCCACGGCTAGATTTAAAGCCGTGCCTTCATCTGGTTGATGTTCCACACTTTCTTCTCATTGGCACACTTAGCTTCCACCACGGCTTCAAGCACGGTTTATCCCACGGGTTCTACCACGGCCGTGCCTTAAGCCGTGTCTCTCTCTGTTCAAAGTCCACATTTTTGCCTTCTTGTCCAGTGTGTAACATGGTTTGAACCTTGGCCGTGCCTCAAACCGTGCTTCCTCCGGTGGTGTAATTCCTTGTCTTGATCCAAGTTGTAGATGACTTCTCTAAAATACTTGAATTAGCATCCTTGACTCCATTTAACCTGATTTATCACGATGATAGAATTAAGGTACCATTTCCTTATGATTTCTATAAAATCAATAATAATTTGACACAATTTATACTATAAAGATTGAGTATAAAATGGCTCTATCACTCCACACCTTAAATCCTATCCAACATGTTGGCTATAGGTAGCTCTACCCTAGCCTCTACAAACTCCATTTGCATGAGAGTTTTCTTGACTAGATGACTTGACAACTATGAAAGGAGTAATTCGAGAACTGACATGTTCAATAAGCATAAGAAATAACCTTTCCTTCCATCTAAGGATGCATCTGGAGCAAGTTTTATAAAATTAAATTCAATTAGTGCCTTATGAGGTTTTCTAAAATCAATAAAATCCCTACAAGGTTTTTCGTCCTACACTAGAAACCCCATGGATTATGAAAGAGTACTAGTGGTGATTTATAAGTCAATATTAATTTAAAAGTTTTGGACCAAATAGATTAATAGGCTCACTATTGATCTATTGGATTTGTTATGGACTACCATTGGCCCAAGACATTACATAAATGAAGCATTGTAAAGTGGCTATCCAATATAAACAAGAGACTATTGAACCATATAACAACCATTACTTGATTATTTTGCTATTAAATTATTTAATCTTATTGATATGTCCATTTGATCTAGTGTTTGACTCTTTAATAACTCATAACCACGTTTTCTTATGAGAAGATTAAATTCATGCTCAATCATAAGTCATCTGATCAAATAATTCATATCATGGCCTTGGATTTCTAAATGACTATAATCTCACCTAGTGGCTAAAGAAATCAAGTCTAGAAAAAAGGATAGCTTTTATCTTTAATCATCATTATCCTCTATAGATTTTGTATAGGATACGATAGTCATCTTACTTATAATAGGGTTATATCCAACAGCATTATGGTATGTCCACCGAAGGAAAAAAGAAAAAAAAGAAGAAAAAGCATCAAGGTATGATACTCCACCTCTATGAAACATGAAGATCTTATGCTTATGATACTCCACCTCTATGAGACATGAAGATCTTATGCTGAGTGATCACTTAAACTTGTGTATGGAATGCACCAATTAACAATATTGAACATATGACATCTCTAAGATAAGTCGAGCCTTATGTATTTACTGTCCTTATAGGTACCCATAGGCTTTATTTGGATATCCCTCCCTTGGTCAAATAAGAATAACTAAATTATTACATTTTGTAGATGCATGCAGTTCTCCATGCCACATCTAGAAATCATGCCCACCGATAACATTTTAGTTTCAACACGACAGTCTTCATCGTCATCTAGATGTCTCTAATCGCTCTAATAGGCTTATTGTAAATTAAAGACAAGCAAAAAAGAAAGCGCATTTGTATGATAAAAATTGTAAAATCGTTTCTAATAAATTATTTTTTCTTGTTTTTGTCATTATCTTTCCCACTAGTTAAATCACCATTGCATGTTGGTTGCACCTTCCACCGCTCTCTCTGTTTCTCTTTTTTCCCAAAACGAAATGAAAAATACTAAATTTTTAAACCTTTAAGGGCTAACATGACACAATACACGAAGAATACGATTATAAAAAGAAAATATAAAACATAACATGATACATGATATGAAAGCATGATTATCATACGAGCAAACACAATTAAATTATAACTTTATGAATTAATATTTTTATTCAATTTTTTGCCATTAACACGATTTAAAAATACGAATGTATGATCACACAAAATTTCCTCCATTTCTCTTTCATTTATAGCTTTAACCTGTTCAATGCCTACTTCTCTTTTACTTTCTCTTCCACCCTCTCCAAGTCCAATAACCTATTCTCTTTCGTCGAAGACACGCTATGCACCATTGGCATCGCATTTCCGAGCTCATCCCACTTTTTCTTGTCATTAGGTGCATTGCCCAGCACATCCCTTCACCAACATCTCTTTACAACAGCACTGCTTGTACCCTCTTCTTAGTTTCAGTTCCCATTATGCAGGTTCTCATTTTCATGTTGTTTTTGTTTTAGCTAGTGTAGTTGCCTACCCCTTTGTGTTTGGATAGAGTATTGGATTTTCATTCCCTTACTAAAGCTTTGTAATTTAAGAGTTGATTATATCCATTTTTATTATACAAGATGTGCTCCATCATGTATTAAATCTATGATCCGTTTCTCTTTGGTTTGTTGTTCCAGTCCAATATCCTTCTATGAGTTGAAGGTCAATTAGGTCTAAGTAAGGGATTTGCCAGTTTGAAAAAGTTGTCGACAAGGAACTGAGAGAATGGGACAACAAACTTCTGACCTAATCTAATTAAATCCCGGTCACCATAAATAACTATTCACGAGGGACTTGCTTTAGAGAACGTGAGATTCTTATTTTCTAAAGAGAATGGAAATAAATATACCATTTCGTCCAGATCATGTAACATCCACATCACCTTTATCATTATAGAAAAGTCATCGTGTAGTCTATGTGCCGAACTTCTTGTTTCTTGTACAACATCTAATGGACGATGGTATGCTGGAAATGGATTCTTCGTGAAATTTAATAATACATGTGCTGTCACATAAGAAGCTATATCTTAGTTTATCCAATTGCAAGTGATGGACCATTGATATATTATTCAGAAAGATGTGGGCAAGAGATGGCATTGTTTTATTTATTTTTTCTTACTAGATAAGCTTAATTGAATCATATTCAAATTTATTTAGTAGTACTTCAAGTTAAGCTCAAACATAAAACTTTAAATTCGATTGAATTTGAATTGAAGTTACTGTATTATTAGATTCATTCACAGCCCTAATCGGATAGTATATCATATAAAAAAATATGCTATACAAAAATATTAAATGAAGATGAACAAACATGTAAATAATAATAAAAATAATCAAAGATTTTTTTTCTTATATATAATTTAAAAATTCTCCTGTTTTTTTAAAACATCAAGTCGCCCTCATGAGGCACTCATTGTTTTCTCAAATTTCTTAATATTGAGGGCATCAATGTGCACTCCCAACGTTCCTTTAAGTAAATCTTTCTTTCATTTTCGTTTCCTTTCCAATGAAGCATGTGCATTCTTTGGCCCAACAAGCAGGATAGATCTTGATTATATTTAAAAGATTAAAGAGCCTTTTTGTTTGTTTGTTTATTTGTTTTTCTTTATTTTGAACTTTTAAAACTTGATGATCAGAATAAATATGCTTATCGTCCTGATTATTAAAACAAGCACTACTCAAACTGAGCTTTCTACCATAAAAAATAAATAAATTAAAAATCGATTTCACTCTACATTTCAAGTGAAAATGAATAGAAGCGATGGAAAGAAATGAATAGAACCGATTTCACTCTACATTTTATTTTGATTTGTAGAAAGCAATAGATTGATTGAAAGGAAATATTTTCATATTGTAATTTTGTTTAGATGATGTGAGGGAATTTTTTTTTTTTTAAAAAAGGATATATGTATTGGACGAAAATATCGGTTAATTTTTCTTAACGTCCCTTTGGAGGCTTTTTTATAATTTGACATCAATTTATATTCTTTTGCACACATTATTATGTTCTTTATTCTACCCCTTTTATTTTCATTCCATTTCCTCGAATTTGCTGGTATCCAAATAAATTAGTTATGTTTACTAAGAAACTCCAATCCAGACTCACTATATATATATAAAAGATCCAGAGTAATTATTGCAAGGGTTTTTCAAGTTGCCTAGACTAAAAAATACTTTAGACGCATCTCAACACAAAGTTGTTTTTTTTTTTTTTAAAATAATTACAACGAGGGAGAAGAATTCAAACTTAATTAATCTCACTAGGAGACTAAGGTATATACTACTAAATTTAAAAAGTCCTGACTAATATGTAGTTTTCTTTTATAAACGGTATAAGCACTATTTTCAAAATTGTATTAGTGCTAATTCAAAGAGGCACATGTTAGGGCATTAAAGCCTCACCGGGAACTTACCTCAATTTACCATCATAAAATTAATCATGTGTGTTTTTCTTTTTTCTTTTTTTCAATTTCCCCTTAACAAAGATCATACAGGTTATTAATCACTATTTGTGCTCTAACTGACAGATGGGGATCAAAGCAAAGAAAAGCATTTCGTCTTTAATAATTTATATCATTAAAGAGTATTTCACTGTTTTGATGTATTTTGATATCTTTTTAATATTTTTATTCTTTATTTCACTATATAGTTTTTATCTTTACGATAAAAAAGTTTTGATAAAAGAATAATATTGTAAAATACTAATAAAATTTAATCTGTCCATCTGCTTAGTTTTCCTAATTTTATACAAGCTATCATGGTAATACTTTTCCATCCCCTCAATCCAACCGTGTAACTAATCTTCATATAAATGGCTTTCTTTTCTTTTCTTTTTTCTTTTTTCTTTTTCCAGCACCAAGAAGAGAAGCTTTTATTATTTGATTAATGTGAGTACATTAAAAACGCATCCATGAGCAACGCTAGAGGTTGATTTCTAATCTAAAATAATGAGACCTCTACAAAATCTATTTGATTGAAAGAATTTTGTAGCATGCAACTTGACTGTGTGGTTTTTGCTTGCTTGGCAAGGTAATCAGACTTATTTACTCTAATATGATGTTTTTCATAAGTACTATGTATTGCAAGTTATGTGCTTTACGGGATAAAAAATGAGTGCTATAACTAAGAATGATACATTAGGTAGAATGAAATAGAGAGGGATTCCAAAGAAGAAAAAAAGGAAATTTTAATGTGCCATTCACTAATGTGATAGCTAAAGGAGCTTCAATAGTTCAACTTTCCAGTTTTTGATCTCTAAGAATTAACAACTTGAATATAAGAAAATTTTCAATTTTTTAATCTTAAGCATGGTCTTTGAAATCTAAAAGTTGATAATTGCAAACATAGGTCGCTTAAGTGAAGGGCTAGATGGAATTTACAAGGTTTGACAATCCATAATCACCACCCACTATAAGATAAAAGAGCAATTACAGCTGTAAATAGTGATGGTTTAGGAACAATTCTTAAAGTTGCCAATTTATAATAACAATTCTATTTATAGTAAATATCTATGGCAGCAATTTTTTTTTTAAATTATAGCAATAACTAGTACATTAAGGATACTTCTAAAACTTTTAATATAACCCCCACAAAATATACTTTGTTATTGGTATATGCTTAGTACCTTTAACTGTTGCTAAGTAGTAGTGATTTAAAAGTGTTACTAAAATAGTATGGACTATTGAATCTTGAATTATCCTTATGTGAAAATCATCACAAACAAAATACTAGATCTTTTCATTTCGATCATTAAGAATTAAATAATAAATATGCGGAAGCGTACTTGAATCCATTGCGCTCCACGATTCTTAGATTGTGCGATCGGCCTTCTAGGGCAATATGTTTTCTTTTAGAGAGATCCCTTTTGTTTTCTCTCTATAATCTATTTGATGATGGGATACAAAGAGATAAGAAAGGTGTACGTATGACCTGTGGACCATAACCACCATTTATATAAATAACTATATGTTACCTTTTTGGTATTTCTATTTTAGGCCATCATAAAAATAGAAACTACCCATAAGGTCTCTATACATAAAATGGGCCATATCCTATTAGATACATTAAGACTCAAATAACCAAATCTTATTGATCACTTTTAATTGAGATTAACTTAATATTATAGCCCGCAACACATAATTGTTTCACATATAAGGCCAACGTTGGATTAAGGATCCAACAATCTCCCACTTAGACTATATGTGTAACTTTACAATCATGTTTTGCAAAACCATATGAGCTCAAATTTGCTGTCATGAACTAAATGTATCTATAACTAATCCGGTCCATCAGTTATATCAACATAGGATTAAAGAGGTATTCATCACATTTATCGTAACTCTACCCATCAATGGTCACAATGTTGATATAATTGAATGACATGGATCATGATATGGATGTGTAGCAAGAAAATTCCATGCAATGTGATCTTAACATGTCTATTTTCTACTGGTCCACCATAAACCTTAGTGAGATCAAACCATAAACCAAAAACAGAGTGTAGGCAAACAAAATACTTTATTTCTGCAGAAGATATCCTCAAAACATAATAAACCAAAATAACTTATTACAGTTTGTCTATGACATAAATGCATACAAGGTAACAAACTCCCACTAAAACTTAATGTCACTTAAGGTCTTGACACCCATACGAGCAATGTGCTCATGAAACAGTTTGGGTTGGACTCCTTTAGTGAGCGAATCCGCGATCATAGAGTTTGTTCTTATATGCTCTACAGACAACTGTCCACTCTGAACTCTTTCTTTTACAACTAGGAACTTAATGTCTATATGCTTTGACTTCGTCGAGCTCCTATTATTGTTAGAATATAAAACTGCTGACTTATTGTCACAAAATAATTTAAGTAGCCTATTAATAGTACCCACAATGCGCAACCTTGTGACAAAATTCTGCAACCATATTCCATGATTGGATGCCTCATAACATGCTACAAACTCTGCTTCCATAGTAGAAGAAGTAACAAGGGATTGTTTTATGCTCTTCCAAGAGACAGCTCCCCCAACTAACAAATATATGTAGCCTGATATAGACTTCATACTATCTTGGCATCCAGCAAAATCGGAATCAGTATACCCAACGATCTCGATTTGATCTGACTTCCGATAGGTAAGCATGTAATCTTTTGTTCTCTGTAAGTACCGCAAGACCCGTTTAGCTGCTTTCCAATGTTCTAATCCTGGATTACTCAAGTATCTGCCCAACATTCCTGTAATGTACGCAATATCTGGACTCGTACAAACCTGAGCATACATTAGACTCCTACTACTGATGCATAGGGAATCTTTTGCATTTCCGTTTCCTCAAAATCATTCTTAGGGCATTGACTAAGACTAAATTTGTCTCCCTTAGCTACAGGCGTATCACTTGGTTTGCAATTTTGCATGCCATACCTTTTGAGTACCTTTTTGATATAGCTCTTTTGTGATAATCCAAGAGTACCTCGAGAGCAATCTCGATGTATTTGTATTCTTAACACAAAAGAGGCATCACCAAGATCTTTCATCTCAAAATTCTCAGCTAGAAATCTCTTGGTTTTGTGTAGTAAGCCTATATCGTTGCTGGCAAGCAATATATCATCAACATATAAAACCAAGAAAATATGCTTGCTCCCACAGAACTTATGGTATATACAATCATCGACCAAATTCGTCTCGAAACCATGCGAAGTGATCACTTGATGAAATTTGAAATACCATTGTCGAGATGCTTGCTTAAGTCCATAGATAGATTTCTTAAGTTTACAAATCAGATTCTTTGGATCTCCTGATACAAAATTTTCTGGTTGTACCATATAGATCGTCTCATCAATGTCACCATTGAGGAAGGAAGTCTTTACATCCATCCGATGTAACTCAAGATCGAATTATGCCACTAATGCCATTATAATCCTGAAAGAGTCTTTCGAAGAAACCGGTGAGAAAGTCTCTTTATAGTCGATGACTTCTTTCTATGTAAAGCCCTTTGCAACAAGACGAGCCTTATTCCTCTCCACATTGCCTTTTGAATCCCTCTTGGTCTTAAATATCCATTTGCAACCAATGGGCTTCATACCTTCTGGCAATGGGACAAGATCCCAAATGTCATTGTCTTTCATAGACTTTATCTCTTCATTCATGGCATCAATCCACTTATAAGATTTAGAACTTTCAATGGCTTGATGGAAGTTGATTGGATCATTTTCCATCATTCCAATGTCAACCTCATGTTCTTGAAGAAATACGATGTAGTCATCTGGCAGCGCACTTCTTCTTAGTCTAGTGGATCTCCTTAATGGCATAGGTTCTTGAGGTGGTAGAGTTTGTTCTTCTGGAACAGTATCTTGAATGGGATCTCCAATATTGTCTTGTTCTATTGTGTCTTGAAGAAGATCAAGAATAGAATCTTGACCAAATTCAATAACACCTGTGGGAATATCAACGTATTCCTCTTCAAAGACAATATCTCTAATCGTATCTCCCTTGGCAAACTCGACATCCTCAAAGAACCGAGCATTTCTCGACTCAAATATTGATTTAGTTGTGGGATCATAGAACTTGTAACCCCTCGATCTTTCAGAGTACACAACAAAATAGCAACTTACTGTTCTTGAGTCTAGTTTCTTTTCATTGGGCTTATAAGTCGTGCCTCAGCTAGACATCCTCACACATGTAAATGTTTTAGACTAGGCTTTTTCAAAGTCTAAAGTTCATAGGGAGTTTTGTTAGTTGCTTTAGTTGGAACCTTGTTAAGGATATATGTTGCAGTCTCAAGTGCTTCTCCCCAGAGTGATTCTGGTAAGGTGGAGTGACAAATCATACTCCTTACCATGTCCTTAAGCGTTCTATTTCGTCTTTCCGCAACACCATTCATGGTGGGTGAACCAGGCATAGTGTACTGTGGGACAATACCGCATTCCTTTAGGAATTTAGCAAAAGGTCCTGGACGTTGTTCACCTAAACCATCATATCTACTGTAGTATTCGCCACCATGATCAGATCTAATGCTTTTAATCCTTTTGTTGAGTTGGTTCTCAACTACAGCCTTATAATTTTTAAACATATCCAAGGACTGTGACTTTTTATGAATGAGATAAAGATAGCCATATCGTGAGAAATCGTCTATGAACGTTATAAAATATTGTTGACCATTCCAAGCAACTGTAGGGAATGGCCCACAAATATTTGTATGTATAAGTTCTAAGACGTCTAAGGTCCTATTGGCTTCAAATCTCCTTTTATTGGTTTGTTTCCCTTTATATAGTTAATACAATCATCAAAATTTGTAAAATCCAAGGGGTTTAGAATTTCATCTAACACAAGTCTCTCCATTCTTCGTTTGGAGATATGACCTAATCTTTTGTGCCATAATGTAGCTGAATTTTCATTAGTTAATTTTCTCTTTATACCTCGTGTACTTACTTGTAGGGATTCATTAAATGAAGCAATAATATCAATCAAGTAAAGATTATCATAAACAAATAGAGAACCAGATCCAACTAATTTTGAATCATGAAACAAACTAAATTTCTTATTTCCAAATGAACAAGAATAACCAAATTTGTCCAAAGTAGAAACAGAAATCAAATTCCGTCTAAATGACGGTATAATGAATGTTTCATTAAGATCAAAATAAAATCCAGTCTTTAATAATAATCTAAACTTCCCAATTACTTCAACTTCAACTGTCTTGCCGTTACCCACATAGATGTATCTTTCACTATTACTTGGTTTTCGGCAATGTAGGCAACCCTGCATAGACACACTGATGTGAGTTGTTGCACCAAAATCTATCCACCAAGTGTCTATGGGTACCGAAGTTAAATTGACCTCAGAACAAACCAAATTAAGAAGTGTACCTTTCTTAGCACGCCAAGCATGATAATTGGTGCACTGCTTCTTATAATGCCCTACAACTCCACAGAAGTGACAACCAATACCATTTAATGCATCCGACTTCTTTGGTTGTGTCTTCTGAGATGCCATATTTGCAGCTTCTTTATCCCTTTTCCTTTTATTATCCTTATTCCTATTCTTAGGGGTTAAGGCTAGGCGAGCACTCTCAATCTTATCTTGCTTTAGCCTTTCCTCTTCTTGAACACAGTGTGAGATGAGCTCATTCAGAGACTAAGTCTCTTTCTGACAATTATAGCTCACTTTAAACTGGCTAAACTGTACTGGAAGAGAAATCAAAACCAAATGCACTAGCAAGTCCTCTGTGAGGTCTAGCTTGAGTGCTCTTAGCTTGGAAGCAAGATGAGACATCTCCATGATGTACTCTCTAATATTGCCCTTGCCTTTGTACTTCATTGAGATTAGGTTTGCCAGGAGTGTACTTATTTTTGCCTTTTCATTCTTAGCAAACTTTTCTCAATTTCATCAAGGAACTCCTTAGCCTTAGTTACCTTATTAGATATTGTACCTCTAAATTCTTCTGGAATGGCCTTCTTCATGATCATCATACACACGCGGTTTGATTTCTCCCACTTTTCCATCTCCCTCTTGTCATCAGAGGTACTCTTATCAGTAAGAGGTGAAGGAGAATCAATTCTTAACGTAAGGTCGAGATCCATAACTCCAAGTACTATCAATAGATTATCTTTCCACGACTTGAAGTTAGTGCCATTTAGCATAGGAATGGAATTGATGTTGGCAGTAATATTAGCAGGATTATTCATAGCTGAATGAGAACAACAAACAAATAAACAAGCTTACATAAGCCTTACAACAAAATAATAATAAATTCAAATAAAGGTAAACCCCATCTCAAAATACCGGGTAGCCAATTAATATTTCATCTTTGGACAAAATATTAACTACTAAGTGGTATCTTGGCGTAGTAATCAAACACTGACAGTAAGAACATATCAAACAATAAAGCTTCCTTTGGGTCGATTTATTGTTCACATGTAAAACCAAATAATCATCACGAGTTTATTACCACAGGTGCACTTCCAATTCTATTAAACATTAACCTTCCTTTGGGCCGATTAAAAATTCACAAAAGTTGTAAGCACACATCCTTTTATATTTTGAAATGAATTAATTTCTGCGAGAGGGATTACTTTGGCAGTATGTTGCTTCAATTAATTCATCTCAAAATACATATAAACATACCAATGTTCAAATTTAAAATTATATCAAACATTGAGTCAAAGGCAACTCTAATTTTAGCTAAAAAAAAAAAACTTATTGGGTCTAAGCACCCATATCCAAACATGACTCAATAATTCAAGCATTAAAATTAGAGTTCAAAAGAAAAATTGGCTTACTTAAATATCAATCTATAAGTGATTATGAATATGTATTTGAGTATACGGTTGGAGGCATGGCCGTGTATGTTAGCCTAAAAAAAAAAAAACTAACAGAATCTTACACGGTTTGAGTATACGGTTGAAGGCACGACCGTGTATATTGGCCTAAAAACTAACAAAATGTTACACGGTTTGAATACACAGCCGTGTATGTTGGCAAAAAAACTAACAGAATGTTACACGGTTTGTATACATGGCTGAAGGCACGGCCGTGTATGTTGGCTAAAAAACTAACAGAATGTTACACGGTTTGAATACATGGCTAAAGGCACGGCCGTGTATGTTGGCCAAAAACTAACAGAATGTTACACAATTTGAATACACGGCTGAAGGCACGGCCGTGTATGTTGAAAAAAAACTAACAGAATGTTACACGGTTTGAATACACGGTTGAAGGCATGGCCGTGTATGTTAACATAAAAACTAACAAAATGTTACATGTTTTGAGTACATGGCTGAAGACATGGCCGTGCATGTTGACCTAAAAACTAACAGAATGTTACACGTTTTGAGTACACGACCGTGTATAACTATGGGTTAAGACCGTGTATACGGAAAGGGTTTGGCCATGGAGGAAGCAATGTGATGCATCGTTTATTGATGCGGTTCCTAATTCATTCGAAAATGGACCGTGAAGAAAACCTTAATTCACCATGGTGAATTACAATCACGGAAAGCAAAATCACCGTGTAGAGATCTAATAACATATCGGAATCATGCCATTCCTAAATACTGTTCGTAGAGACAATATTGAACAAGACAATGGCCATTGATTTGAAGAATCCAGGAGTTGAGGATTCTTTTATGGAGACGAACGTTTACATGTTTTAATGTTTGTCCAAAACCTAATCTCCAGAATTAGAGATAATAACACCTTATAAAAAAATTACAAAAGTAATTCCTAATGATCAAATAATGTAGGCTTTGATACCAATTGTTGAATCTTGAATTATCCTTATGTGAAAATCATCACAAACAAAATACTAGATCTTTTCATGTTTGATCATTTAGAATTAAACAATAAATATGCGGAAGTGTACCTGAATCCATTGCACTCCACGATTCTTAGATTGTGCGATCAGCCTTCTAGGTCAATACGTTTTCTTTTAGAGAGATCCCTTTTTTTTCTCTCTATAGTCTATTTGATGATGGGATACAAAGAGACAAGAAAGGTGTACGTATGACCTGGGGACCATAATCACTATTTATATAGATAACTATGTGTTACCTTTTTGGTATTTCTATTTTAGCCCATTATAAAAATAGAAACTACTCATAAGGTTTCTGCACATAAAAGGGGCCATATCCTATTAAATACATTAAGACTCAAATAACCAAATCTTATTAATCACTTTTAATTGAGCTTAACTTAATATGATAGCCTGCAACACATAATTGTTTCACATATAGGGTTAACGTTGGATTAAGGATCCAACATGGACATTTTGCAATAGTTTTCTTTTATAAATGTTCATAGTGTACTAGCTATTGCTATAATATATAAAAGGTTGCTCAGTAGGTATGTACTAAAAAATGGAATTATTATCATAAATTGACCATTTTAGTAATTGTTCATATGTCATTGCTAATTTATAGTTGCAAATGTACTTTTTTTTTTTTTTTGGTGACTGAATGTACTTAACAAACAAGATTAACAAGGTTTTTTTTTATAATTATTCATGAGTTTCTAAAGGAGATGTGTATAAGCTTAGTAGCTTTTGAAGAGAATTGAGAAGTGACCGATCAATCTTAATGGATCTTAGTTTGAGTTTTCCCTTAAAAAATTCTCTAAGTTACTCATAATATGGGTGAATTCAAATAACTAGCTCAAATTATTATCGGGCTCAACTCATTTTATTTATTTGTATTTTAACCACTCTATAAATGCAAATGTTGAAATACATCTTATTTATACACGAGTTGTAATAATGGAAACTTAAATGATGCAATTATCATTAGATGCCTTTGAAGTTATTTATAAAATATCATGCATGTGATTAGCTACATCCTTCCTTTTTCGCACAAGACTCAAGATATTTTACCCATAGAAATGGTCTTCCTTTAGCATTTTTTTGGTACAAAAGTGTACTTGAAAACCAATCTATTGTGCCTTTTCTAAGTAATTATTGTCCCCAAGTTATCAACAACCCTTGCAGGATCCAACTATCTCTGGCATCATGAATTGTGTTCAGTTCCACAAATGAGGCTTCCATAAAGATAATGAAAAAGGAAGCTTACCATCCAACCAAATGTCACCAAATAATGAAGGGTGTACAGTGCCATTATAAGGTTTCATTTTTAATATGAAGTGATAGGTGCATGTTAAATCACATGGTCCCCAATAAGGGACACTAAGCTGGCTACCCACTAGACAAAACCTAAAATAATGATCCCTAAAAAGCATCCCCACATACACAGTATTTATAAATTTTTATCACGAGAGAGGATCAGATCATCATGGAGTTTGTGGCCACTCCCCATCTTTAGGTTCCTAAACATGTGTATCAAACATTCTTAAATCTCGTTATTGATGTTAAATGAAGCTGTCCCTTAAAAGCAAATCTAATGCCCTTTTTAATACAAAAAAAAAACCTTCTTGTTGTATTGTTAGCCACAAGGGAATGCTAATGGAGAAATGGTCTATATGGTAGTAAGGATCGACTCGAAGGAGGTAGTTAGGTTAGTGGTTTAAAGACACTCTATTACTGAGGACATCATTCATGCAATAGATTCCCAAACAAAACGATGGTGGGCTATGATTGCATTTATCTTTCATGTTCTTTTCTAAATTCCTCAAATATTGTGGGCATATGGACAGGAAACATAAAAAAGATACCAAAAGTTTTTCTCAAGTATTGTATATAGATTTCTTTTTAAGTAATGGAAAGGGGTTAAAAATGGAGAATTACGAATTGCAAGAATTGACCGTTATTGGCACAAACAAGAGTGGCTCTATCCCCCTCCTTGAAAAAGAAGAAAAAGGTTGGTAACAATAGATTCTAGTAATTAATTACTAACATCATAATAGAATAGTGTCGCTTGATGAAAATTACTTAGAAAATTTAAAAAGATATAAATAAAAAGAGTAAAGTGAAATACCATGGACAAAGAAAATCAAATTTGCTGAATCAAAGTTAATTAATCTTTTTGAGGGTTCCATCCAAATGTCCTAATATGGCACTCAAAGTCTCCACATCCTCAAAGGTGTGTTTTTCTCATTTAGTTATGATTTTATTGGTCTCTATATTTTTACAATATATTCTTATCTTGCATTTATTTAGTTTGTTTTAGTTATGAGATTACTTTAGATAAAAACTTTGATGTCTATCCTTTGAATATTAGGCTACGTTTTACTTTGTGATAAATGATAATGGTGAGAAAAGTTGTTGTAAAAGTTTGTTAAGAATTTAAAATAAATTAATAATATTTTTAAAATTTTATCATCAAAACAATGTAAGAAACAAATAATCAAATTCTTATCAAACACATAATTGTCAACAAACTTTCTTAACAATTTTTGTCACTATTATCATTATTTGTATTGCATTAGGATTGGTTTCTTAGGAAATTAGCATTTGTTTGTCAATGTGGAGTTTCAAGCCAAAGCTTGCTTTTATATACTAATATAAATCATATTTTTACAAATTTTGCGAAAAATAGGGAAAATTCTAATATTATAAGAAAAATCATTTTTTATCATTCTTAACGATGAATTATGAAAATTATTATTATTAAAGAAAAATCATTTTCGTGAAACTTAAAGAAATATAGTGAAAATTTCTTTGAATTAATTAATATTGCAAGAAAATTAGTTTCTTATTAGCCTTATTGAAAATCTTAAAGGGTAGAAAGTTCATAATAAATGATGAATTATATGAAAAGCATGTCAAACACTCAAACTTTTCGAATTAAATCATTTCTTTTTTATGAATCTAAGGTAAAAAGGACATTCACATTATCAAATTTCGTGGAAAAGCAATATGAATATGCATAAAGATGATGTTTTTTAATCATAAACTAAGTGTCTTTTAAAACTTAACCATTTTTTTTACAAGAAAATTACATTTAAATCCGAGAATTTTTATGTGCTGAATAACTACTTTTAATATGTTATGAGAAGGCAAGCATTTATATTAAAGATGGAGTTGTTTTACTTAGCTAAAATATGCCGACCCTGAGCACGTGGAACTCTTTGACTATTTATGTGTATTGTATACGTGTATATATGTAAAGGAGAGTACTATTCAACTATTTTATAGGCAAAGAATTGACCTAAAATTAAAGTTAAATTAATATGATGTATCGCTTTTTTAGTGTCTAAAAATTTTCTTCATAAAACTGATTCTTGGGCGTACGAATATGCCCATTAATTTTTTCCTTTTAATTTGTTTTTCCATGCTGAAGTCTAGATGAGAAACTAACCTAGTATGGAAAAAATTAATACTGTTGTGGCTAGATTTTTGGAGGTGATTGAGTAATTTATAAAAAGAAGGAGTTAAGTTAAAAGAGTTATCAAAGGTATTTTAATGTAACTGTTTCGATACTTAAGTTAGCATAAGTGATAAATAATGGGTATTCGAGAGTGTGGAGGGTCAAAAGTCTTTTATCCAATAGTATTCTACTTTTACTTATAGGGATCGTGAATAATCTTTGTATGAAAAGTATATTAATTCTCGAAATCTTCTTCAATATTGTAGAGGGTATATCTTGACCCGCCATTTCCTTATTTGTAACATTCACTCATACTTATCCATTATGAGGATATGCATGATGATCCAAGCTTGAGGTTCGGAAGTGTAGACTTAAATCATAGTAGTTTTATTACTAGAGTGAATTGGAATAGGTCAGTATAGGTGAATAGAGCTTAAGTGAAGGTCTAAGTAGGTTGAAATGGGCTTTGTAGGGTCTATGCCCAAAATACTCTATCAACAAGTGAATGTAGAGAAAGGATTCATTGGTTAATATATGTTTACATGTGTATAAAAAATAAAAAAATATACAATATATATATACATATATATTTAAATCTTATCCATAGTTTGATATAGTCTTATTTACTTATTTCTTTCTTCTTCTTTTTTTTTTTTTTTTGCCTTCATCTCTCATCTCAATCTTAACCTATAAAATTATTATTGTCTTTAAAAGTTCAACAATACATAACTTGTGCATAAGGTGTTCAATTTTGGCTATCTATATTGTTAGAAAGCTCATGACATGTATATTAGTTTTTGTATGGAAATAAGGCCCTTTTTTGTTTAAAAGAAAAAAATTCTTTAAAAGAAGGCCTAGGAAAAGTTATTGTGAGAGTAGGTTGGTAGTTTTTCCCAAAGAAATCCAAGGAAAGGCACATGTATGCACCTTTAGTTTAATGAATTTTATTTGAATTGGAAGCATTATTAATTAGAATAATATAGTTAGGCAAGCGACTCTTTCTTTCTCGACTCAAATTGTTGGTACACTTTCCGACTCAAAATGACTCAAACCAGTAGGGCTCTCTATTTGCTTGTAATTTTTAGCTATTTGCCTTTAGTTGAAAGTACAAGCAAAGGGTACTGTCAAGACTTTAGAAAAAGTAAAAAAGTATGGATGAAGTAAGAAAGAGTACATAAAGAGAGGAAGAAAAACTTGGTTATGGGAATCGGGGGTTAGGTCGACTACTTACTTACTTTAGTATAACTATACTTAAAAAAGTTTATACCTACCCCCCTTTTTTCTTCTCCTTTTTTGTTAATGTTGCCAATTCCCATAATACTAATGTACCCTCATGCATACAGTTGCCTAACTACTACTACTTTCTTCCTTTGACTTCTTTAGCCACTTCCATAGCTATTGTAGTCGATAGAGCTTGCTTCATGATGAAGCATTTAGCATTAGCAACCTAAGAAATTCATTTTGGACTTATTAATGCATGAACTATAAATAAAGGGCCAAGATCTCCTTTGAAATATAAAAGATCATTTATACATAGCATAGTCCAAGTAAACCCACTTAAAATCTTTACTGAACTATGAATGGCCATCATATTTTCAAATAAACATATTCTTGAGCTAAATGTGCAAAAACAATGAGGGATTAGCTTAAGGAGTACTAAAAAAGGCGCTAACGGCAATGGGACTATTGCTAAAGAATCGATTAATAGCACTCAAGGTTTAAACACGACTCGTAGAAAATTACCAAGATACTAAGTTCTCTTGTCCCCCCACTATTCTTGATTGTCATAAGGAATAAGATAAAGGGGGACTAAGCTTTCAAGGCTGTTATTCCTTGCAAACCTGAATTTCCCAAAAAACCCACTTCACATTTGATACCCTTGAGGTTGTTAATCTTCTCTAGCCCACTCACCTTATTGCTCCAAGATTACTGATTCTGATTACATTCAGTAACTTTGGTAAATCAATATAAGATTTGTCCTAATTCCCATACACAATCTTAATGGCCATTTTCTTTACTTCCCAAACCCTTTTCTCAGATACCTTATAATTAAATTCATTTTCAACAATAGAGGTGAGCTGGGAAACCTTCATATCAAGGTTT
>JBBMOL010001293.1:0-42887 GCA_037954665.1 Laguncularia racemosa | reverse complement strand
ACTTCCCAAGGCTAACTATAAATACTTCTCAATTGATCACAAGGAAAACTTGTTTCAATCTCTTGTTCTTGTTATCAAATGAAATATTCCCTAAAAGAACAAAATTTTGAAAACTGAAAATTGCCAAAAGTCCCCTCCCTCGTTTCTTCTCAAAGGAATATATAAAAACAGTCAGGAAAAAGAAAAGTCACATTTTTCACAGGTGTTACACCACATGAGGCACGACCGTGTGATATAGTGGTGTTGCCGCCACCACATGAGGCACGGCCGTGGTCTCACCCCATAAGCTCCTCGCATTTTGCAAACTCCATTTCTTTTTGTTCCAGCCTCTTCCCACGGTCGTGTGTTATCCCTTGCCTACTGATTTTCTTCATTTCTTCATGTTTTTAGCTCCTAATGCACTCTTTTCCTGTCTAAGTCCATTGATTCCTAAAATATCAAAATACAAGCACTTCAGTATCTTTATCTTGGTGATTTGTTTTCAAATTTAACAATAACAACCTCCAAATCACAAAATAAACCATGAGATAATATGTTGTTATCAATAGCCTTTTGTAGAATAGACTGGTAGTAAATTGTTGGAGGTAGTAAAGAAAAAGATAAAATAGACAATTTAATGTTACACCTTATGATAGCTAGCAACCTTAGCAATGAAGATCTACAATATGATTAGATAATGTTGAAATAACTTAACTTGACAAAGGAAATGCTAGTTGTAATTTCCTACAGTTGAAGAATTCAACTCCACTACCAAGCATAAATATTAAAATTACAAGTTACATTTTAAATCATTGTAGATGCTCTCGAGGAAAGGGGTATAGAATGTGTATCGAAACAAAAACTATTATGTGGTCTTTAACATAAAAGTAAGAAGTTAAGAAAAAGAAGTTATAAAATGAGTTTACTTAATGTATGAAATTGTATTATTATAAAATAAGCTCATCATCCATTTACTTACGTGGCATTCTATATAAAATGTGGGAAGTTTGAAGTAATTATAATTATATAATTAATAATTATAACTATATAATAAACTAATCCTCTAACCACTTAGACTTGACAGTTAGTTGTATAAATTGTTGATTTAGAGATAATGATAATGTAAATTGATGAGCTAGATCATCTAGTTTATACTTCCCCTTAAGCTATTCATAGATATCAGTAATACCCATCTTGTGAAATAAGGATGTATAATGAGGATTGTTCAAAGCTAGTAAGAATATCAGCTAGTTGATGAGTAGGACTATGCAACAGCTTGATGAAAACCATCCAAGACCTCTTTTCATGTAAAATGTTTGTTAAATTCTAAATGTTTAATTCTCCTATGAAAAATCAAATATTTTCTAATAGAAATAGTTAACTAATTGTCATAATAGAGCAAAATAGGTTGTTGATGTGTAAGCTAAAAACCCCAAAGATAGCAAACAAATAATATCACAATTAATCATAGATAAAGCTTGATATTTATATTTTCTTGGACTTTAAGAAAAGGTTGTTAGTTCTAATTACAAGAAATTGCCTAAAAACAAAAATAGAAAAATTGGATAAAAAATGATGCATATATGAGCAATCTCCACTTAGTTCAAGTACAACCAATAACTTGGGAAAATTGTGCTATGATGATATTAAATTGATATGACTTATAATCTAATGACATTGGTGTTCACCATAGTAAAAATTGACAAGAATGAGATTTGAGAGAAGAAATCACTTAATAGTGGTTGTTAAAGGTTTGATAATGCAAACTAAAGAAAAAAACCCTTACGGTAATGTTTAGGTTAAGCTAAGAAAAATGTCCTTTCATAAAAAAAATGGAATAAGAAAGTGCAAAAATAGGGGTCCATTGGGATGCCTATAGGACTTATTAAGATGCCTTGCACTAATTTTAGTGACATCTAAGCTTTGAGTTGAATGCCTTGAGGATAGCATTTACATAGAATGCTCCCCAGCTGAAGCATTTACATGTGGATAGGATGGCTGAGTTGTTTATTAAAGATAGAACATTAGCTTATCATTTGAGCACTTGGGTGAGTCATCCAAATGTAGGTTGAAATCTAGTAGTTCTTTAACTTGTTTATTGCTATAACGTCGGTTGAGTTAACTTTGGCTTGACTTCTACTCCTCCTATTGATGGGAAATGACTTTTAGGCCCTCTAATGAATGTGTATGAGTTAAGGACATGTCTTGGTAGGCTTCAATTATTTCTATGTATACTCTATAAAGAATTTTCTAAACTAGAGCATTAAGTCCTCTTGCTTTTGCTACAATGATTAGATTGAAATGTAATTAATTCCTATTATTTCTTAAGTATTTGTACTCAAATATTGGGGAGTTTCATCTTCAAAACATAAGGTGATAAGTAAAAAACATTGAATTGACTAAAACACCTTAATGCCCTAATAGCAAAATCCTATGGGCATTATTGTTGATCTTCTTTAGTGCCTTAAATAGACCATTAGCACTTGTTGCAAGTTTCTATCTCATTTTACTTAAAAATCTTCCCTTTCTCAAATGGATCCATACCAAGTTGCTTTGTTAAAATACTAGTTATTTTCCCCCATATTGCCTTATTTTTTGCAACTTTTTTTTTTGGGGCATAGTTAAGCACTTATATTCTAGCTAATGAAGCTTTTAAATATCTCTTTTGAAGAAGGATTTGGTAGTGAATCAATGAGTGGTAGGATTAAAACCATACAAAACCTCAAGAAAAGACTTGCTTGTTATACTATGAAGGGGCCTATTATAGGTGAATTCCATAATTAGCAAGAATAAATCCTCATCTTTCATATTCTTCCTAGTAGTAGCCTTGAGTAGTACTTCTAATGTCCTATTAATTACTTCAATTTGTCCATCTATTTGTTGGTGACAAGTTAATTAGAGAGTAATCTAGTTCCAAATCTCTTTTGCAAGGTCTTCTAAAAAAAAAGAAGAGAAATCTCATATTGCGGTTGGAAACAATGCAACAGACTACTACATGATGATGAATTATCTCTTATAAAGAAAGATTAGCATTAAAAAATGGCATCATCTATTTTATGGTAAGATATAATGCATGTCATTTTTCAGGTTCTATCCCCTATAACTACTATGAAGTCTTTTCCTCTTTGACTTCTAGGCAAGTTGAGAAATAAACTCCATGCTTATCATTAGTTCAAGGTTGTGATGGAATTGTTAAAGCAAATAGAACCCATAAGCTTCCCTTCCACTCTTGGTCATTTCATAAGTCACATACTTGTCAACCATACTTATGAATATCCTTCATCATTTTAGGCCTAGAAAAAAAAAATTCCTTCAAAGCCTCCATAATCCTCTTCTCCACGTATTGACTAACCACTATTATTTGAGTATATTTGGATAATATACTCAGGTAAGAGAATTGATAAATTATCTTTTTCTTATTCAATTGGTGATGAGAGTTTTTTTTTTCTTTAATAATGTTTTAATGAGGAGAAGAATATTTTTTCAAAACTAAATTGGAACTGAGTGCTTTCCTTAGTATTCTTGTGATTGGAAATTTATTTTTATGTCAAATACTTTAGAATTTGCTACTGAATCTTTACATAAGCAAGTAATTTTGAGTTGCAATTGGCATTTCTTTTTAATTGATTTAGGATAAAGTGCTAGTTGTCTAGGGCTTAAATGTAATAAGTTCTCAAATTGCTTAAGGTGCTTAAGATATATTTTAGAAGTTCTTTTAGTTAATTATGTGCTTGTCTGTCAAATTATTTTCAATAAAGGAGGTCTTTATTTTAATCAATTCCAGTCTTTCCTTTTATATAGTTTTCAAATTTGCTTAAGTGTTTTTGAACGAAGGCTTGGATCAATTTACTAGATTTGATTCAAATGTTAATTCAATTAATCTTTTAGCTATTAGAATTAAAAATTATTTTCAAACCATTGAACAAGTCCTCTTGATCATTGAACAAGGAAACAAGCTTATTGTGTTGGATGAGCTCAACCTTTATGTGTTAATTAGTGTCTTAGGCAAAAGCATATTATAAATTGAGAATATTAAGTTTTCAATATAGCTAGCAAAATGTTGGGGAACTTTCGACTAAGTGCTCTTGTTTGTGAGTCATTGAATTTTAAGAATTGAGCCTCTTTTGAAAGCATCGTTTGTAATAAGGTTTGAATTGTAAGCAAGTTTTTTGCTCTAATCATAAGTGTGAGATGTGATAAGAGTTGTATGTGAGAAGGCTTGAAGGTTAGACTAGGGAAATTGTGAAGAAATAAACATAAGCTCGAAGGACATAACAACTAAGGAGGCCTCTACATGCAATTTCGAGAGTGGACTTGAATTACAAGAAACTTACTATATTCATTGTTAGAATCTTGAAACTTATTGAATTCCTTGTGGTAGAGCTAATAGTGTTAGTAGAGGGCATGATGAAACCTCTACATATTTAGACTTGATTTCTTTTTCTTTTTCTTTTTTTACTTCTTACTTAGTTGTTGTGTTTGTGTAATATTTTCCTTAATTTGTGTATCCATGCATACAATACTTCTGCACTATACTATGAGATTTATAAGACTTGGTTTGTAAATGCACATATATATATAATTATCTAATATTTATCAAAATATAAAACCAAGGTCAAACATGTAAATATTCTAAAGACATGGGGCAATTTGGTCTTTTCATAGTTAGGATATTTAAACCCCATTTGACCTAGTGATCCCTATTTTTTTTTTTTACCATTTGTACAGTAGTAGACAAATAGAAAATCTCAAGAATCCTTAAAGCGACCTAGTGAACACCTATAAAGACCAATCTAATTAATAATCAAGTTATTATTTCTAATGATGAAATCATAGATTAAAGTGAATTTTATGACATGATTGATAGAATTCGGAACAAGGAGAGAGATGGAATGAGCATGGAATTAAGTGATTTGAGGGTTCGAATAATAGATTGAGACAAGTAAGTGCATCAATCCATATAACATAATAGATTAACAAATTTTTAGGATCTAATTAGACTTAAGAACATAGAAATTAGGTTGAGGAATAAATTGAGGAAGAGGAAAAGCAATTTATATGGAACAATCTAGGACATGGTTTGGTACATGTCTATGTACTTGCTCATGTAGAAATGTGAATGTGTACAAAAAGTTACATGGACAAAGGACATGCCCGTGTACTTGGGCATGTCAAATTGTAGAAATTCATAGAAAGATACATGGCTAAATACATGACTGTGTACTTAGTCATGCTAAAATAACAAAAGTTCATAGAAAGGTACACGACCACAACACACGGCTGTGTACCCAACTATGCTAAAGTATACAGCCTAAAGTATGACTGTGTGCTTAGCCAATTTATTCCTCCCTATTCAAATTTCTGTTCAACTTAAACACTTAGTACAACCTTATAATTCCCAAAGGAGTGAAAGAAACAATCCTATAATGATTAAGCGAACAAAATTAAGTAACTTAGACGATACTTAGACTAGTACTAAGAATAAATTCTTTACATTTTCACATAATAAAGTTTAGCTATTAGCTAAGGACAAGTAGTGTGTAAGGTCACTCTTTTAGGTACATATAATCTTTGTTCTTACTTGTGATTGTTATGATAGTTGTTGAGCTAGAATAAGTGATAATGGATTGGATTAAGCTATTTGTTGGTTATGCTTAGTTTAACATGGGGGCCTATAGTGGCATCTCCCTAGGGGGTATCCCAATGATCTTTATTTGACGCTATCCCCTAGTGGAGTTGTGCATGAAAATGATCTAGATAGAATTAAAGACTGGTAGGTGTCAGGCCCGTAGTGGCAATTCCTAATACTGTACTATGTATGAAGTATATATATATGGTTTGGCGGGGTTATAAGTACTCCTTTGTTGTTTTGCAGACTTAATGAAATACTAACATGTTATATGATTGTTGTTATTTACATTGATGCATGTGACTTAACTTATGCTTGATCATATGCATGTGTTTATGGGTTATACATACTAGGCATTAGCTTACCCCTCGAGCATATTTTTTTTAGCTGTAGGCATAAATGAACATACTTTCTATGATGAGGAGTTAGGATCATATATGTAGGATGGAGATGATGTGGATTTCTTTTACTACTATGATGACTAAGTGAAGATTATCCTTTGAAGCCCTTGAAATAGTGATGGTACTTATTTGGATTTTAGGGAATTTGAGTATTTAGAATAGTTGTCATTCGTAGTATTTTGAATTTATGTATCAAGAGCTCATTAAGGAAGTGGGTAAATTGTGAATGGGATTTAATTGAGTCATTTATTCATATTATCAAATGCTATCTTGATTGTGATTAACAAGAAATGTAGATTTTGTGATATAGAGTGGTTAAGAGCCTTAATTTGTCTTTACCTTGTATGGACACATGGCAAGCAGTAATGTCCTAGGTTCTAAGGCATTATAGCTTAAATGGTATCAAAGCTTAGGTTTGATGATCTTTAGAAACTAGGTGCTGATGAATAAGTATAGGTTTCCAATAGTAAAAGGTAGGTTGTGATCTTTAAATGGATTGAGAATTAGATTAGTAGGACAATGAGATATAAAGAGAGTGGGTGAAGTTATAGGACAATTGCTTTTGTCCAGTAATTCATTTGTAGTTCTTTAATTTCTAAGTTATTCATATATAAGTATATAAGTATGTGTAGATGTATATATGTATATATAGGTGTATAATAACACTAACTTTCGAGTCTATCCGACTGTCTCCTCTCAAATAAAATGCCTCCAAGAACAAGTACTAGGTCAGGCTCATTAAGGGGTACTAAGTATGGCAACCTAAATGAAGAAAATCTCCACGATCAGCAACTATAAGGAGGACAGGGTCAAGTTGCAGACCAAATTGCCTAACTTCTGCAAATTATGAACAACCTAATGGGGTTTTAATACAACAATAGCAAGCCCAAAATGCCCCACATAATAGATTTGCAAAGGAACCAATAAGTTTAGATAGGTTTATTAGGGTGGCAAAGAAGTTTAACCCTAGAGTGGATAACCCAATTGAAGTAGAGAATTAGATGTAAGAAATTGAAAAGATCTTTGCTGCTTTTCGGGTACTAGAAGATAGGAAGGAAGACTATGTTGCATTTATGTTGAAAGAGAGTGTAGCTAGTTAGTGGGTGTCGGTTCCTAGGTTGGCAGGAGAATGTGTGAACTAAAGGGGGTTTAGAGAACTATTCTACTAGAGATATTTCCCTAGCAGTTATATAGATAGAATGGAGAATGGATATTATAACTTTGAATAAGAGAGGAGAACACTAGAGGAATATAAGGTGGAATTGAATCACCTAATTTAGTTCCTACTTAAGACAATCCGTGTTGATGATGGGTTTAGGGCAAGAATATTTGTGAGGGAATTGGAGCCAAGTCTCCAACATGAAGTTGGATCATTCTAGTTGACCACATATGCTAAAGTGGTTAACAAGGTAAATTTTTAGAGCAAAGTAGAAGAAGGATAGAGAAACAACTGAACCATAGGGCAAGGGTAACCTTGGGTAAGAGATGGTGCAGGATAAAAGCAAGAGGCCTTAAATGTTCCAAAATAGATCTCAAGTTACTGTAACCCCTACTTTATAGATCAGACTAATGCCTTTAGCACTTCCTTAAGTAAACCCTGTAATCAAATGCACCTAGTGTTATGGGCCCCATAAACTAAGAGACTGCAAATGGCTAGAGGGTACATGTTTCTCCTATGGAAAGATAGGACATATAAGTCAGGATTGTAATGAAAGGTCAATCTCACTAATATTTTGTCATGTATGTAGATAAAGGGGACATAAAGGAGTTGAGTTTACTTAGAGTCAAGCAGGAAATCAATCAGCTTTAGCTCAACAAGTGGTAAGATCTCCAGCAAGGGTATAGGTTAGTAGGCTACAGATAGGAGGCCCTAAATAATGGGTTCCCACTAAGGTATTTATACTTCAATAGTAGTAGCACCAAGACCCTCCAGATATGGACATAATTATAGGTACACTTTAAGCACATACTTATAATGCTTATGTCTTATTTGATACTAGTGCCTCTATTTCTTGTGTGTCTAAAGCATTTGTTCATGAGTGTACATTAACTATTGAATGTATAGATGATCATTTGACTGTCAATACTCCCTTGCAAGGTTGTCAAACTTGTGATTCTACTTAGAATCATTAGAGGGTTTATAAAATCGAAATGTAGAAACGTAAGTTTCTATAAATTATGTAAAATAGATTTAAAAAGCTATAGATATGTTTACTATAATAAAAAAAAATGAAATGTAAGATGAAGTAAAGAAATTTAATATAAATTTTAGTTATAATTTATAATAAAAATTATATACTTATAGTAGAAATAAATTAACATAAGTTGTTAAGCAAATATATAAAACTACAATACAAATATGAAATGAATTATAATATAAATAATAATAATAAAATACAATGCTAAAAAAAAATCAGCAACCCCTTTATCATCATCAAAAGTCAAAATTATTGTCAACTTTCTCTTCACCATCATTATCATCATTGTCATCTTCATCATCAATACTAACATCATTATTGGTGCTATAATCAACATTTCCCTTATATTATAATTCCAATTCTTTTCAAGAACTAATAATATTCATATACTGTGAAAGTTAAGTTATATTTTTCAATTTTTAGCCCATTTGACTAAAATATGTAGAATCAATAAACTTAACTAAAAACGTAAGATTTTAACGATTTTACATGTAGACTCGTGATTCTATATGAAAATTATTTTATACCCGACTCAACTTGGAAAGGCCTCCTAAAATCATAAACTCGTACAATCATACGAGTAGAATTGCGATTTTAACAACTATGCTCCCTTAGGAGTGAGTTAGAGGGACTTTAGATAGAATTTGTAGAAGAGTAAGAATAGAGATATAAGGTAAGCTAATGTTAGTAGACTTGTTGATTATTAAGATGGTAGAGTTTGATATAATCTTGGGAGCTAATTGGTTGTCAGAATACCATGCCACCATTGATTGTCATAACATGGTGGTACACTTTAACACAACTAGGAAAGATTCTTTTGAGTTTTAGTTAAAAGCATACAAACCAATAGGATTACCCACTTATGAGTTATGGGGAAAGAGGTTGTTAGCTACTATGAAAATTGAAGCTAGTGAAGCAATGGAGTTAGAGATGGTGTTAGTAGTGAAGGAATTTCCAAATGTCTTTTTAGAAGACCTCCCCGGTTTACCTTAAGCTAGGAAGATTGAGTTTAGCATTGATTTAGTATAGGGTATTGTACCAATATTAAAACCAGTATAAAGGATATCATCAGTTGAGTTAGAAGAACTAAAGAAACAATTATAGGATCTATAAGATAAAAGTTTCATAAGACTTAGTACATTTCTTTAGGGCACATTGGTATTTCTTGTCAAGAAGAAGGGTGGAAGCATGGGATTGTGCATTGACTATAGAGAACTAAACTGATGTGCTTAAAAATGACTAAGCATAATCAAATAACAAATGGGAGAAATTCCACAATTGGCGTGATCAACAACAATTGATTAAAACCCTTATTCATGTGGATTCAAATGGAAATGATACCAAATTGTGATATGGATCAATGTAATAGCGAAATGAACAATAGATAAGATGTGGATGAATTAGAATTCCAATCAAATTGAATTGAATTTAAATCTGAAAATTATGAACCCTAATTCACGTGAAAGAAAGGAACAACAAATAGCACCTAGATATGACTCACTAAGTACAATTTGTAAACAACAAGAAATGATTGATATTACTCACAATCGATTTCAAGTTGGTTCTTGCCACAATTTTAAGGATGAAATTGATAAGAGATCCATTGCAAGTAAGGAGGACCCTCACAGCAACGAAAGGGGTGTTTTCTTAAAATGTCAAAAGCTCTTTAAAACCCTACTTAAGCAAGTATTTAAACCTTGCTCCCTTTAGGGTTAAAAAGTTCACAAAATTAACAACTATGCCACTTTTAGGGTGGCTGGTCCTAAAAGACAATTACAAACAAATGAAAGTGTCCTAAAGAAAATTACACATAAATAGTTCAAGTAAATAACAAATATATATATAAATTAGTCTTCAAGATGCCGGTCTTCAAGGTACTTTTGAAATGAGTCTTGATGAGGATCCTGACTCACTCAAAAGTGTCAGTGATTTGGCACCCTGTAGAACTGACAAATGAACCTGTTGGAATGCATAACAAGTATATGATAAGAATGAAGAAATTAAGTTAGCTTCCTCAGGATTAGGTTTCTATGAAGGATTCTCAAAGCCAAGTTGTGTTGGCCTTTAGCTCGGGCCTTAGTGATAGGTTATGTAGGAATCTGATTCTTATCATCTCTTTGGGTCTCTGGAAGATTTTCCCTCAAATCTAATAGGTCTTCATGGATGTCGTCTGCTAAGTACGGTAATAGATCTACAACATTAAAGCTTGCTGATACCCCATACTCTCTTGGTAACTTTATCCGGTAGACATTGTTGTTGATGCACTATAAAACTCTGAATGGTCTGTCTGATATGGGAGACAACTTCTGTGATTTCTTATGTGGAAACCTATCCCTGCTAAGATTAATCCAGACTAAGTTACCTAGATTATAAATGTGATTTTTCCTGTGTTTGTTTCCCTGAATTCTCTGCTATTCCTAAGTCTTCTGAAGGCGTTCAGTTGTTTTGTTATGAATTTGCTAAATTTGCCTAGCTCGCTTAACTCCAATAAGACTCCTCCTTTGTTGCTGGTCTTGCTATAAAATCCAATGGAATAGAAGGATTATAGCCATACACAACTTCAAAGGGAGACTTACTGGTTGAATTAGGAGTAGACCTATTGTAAGTGAACTCAACAATAGGAAGACACAAGTCCCAATCAGTGAGATTCTTACCAACCGTTGCTTTGAGTAAGTTTCCAAGCATACGGTTGACAACTTTTGTTTGGCCGTTTTTTTGTGGATGGCAAGAGGTACTATACATAAGTTTAGTACCCAATCTTCTCCATAATGTCTTCCAAAAGAAACTAAGAAACTTAGTGTCTCTGTCTGACACTATGTTGTGTGGAACTCCATGTAATTTGACAATTTCCTGTACAAAAATGTTAGCAATAAAAATGGCATCATCTGTTTTGTGACAGGGCACAAAATGAGACATTTTGCTGAACCTGTCAACAACCACTATGATAGAATCCTTTCCTCTTTCAGTTCTAGGTAAACCCTAACACAAAATCCATACTGATATCAGTCCAAGGTTTGTCTGGTATAGGTAAAGGCATGTACTCACCCTGTATGCCTTTCTTCCCTTTAGCTCTCTTGCAAACGCCATACCTTTCCAGCACCTTATAGACATCCTTTATCATACCCTTCCAATAGAGATTCTCTCTCAATATGGCTAGGGTTCTCTTCTCACCAAAGTGTCTAGACAATCCTTCTGTATGTGCTTCCCTCACTAATAGCTCCCTCATAGATCCAGAAGGTATACACAATTTTCCAGATTTATATAGAAACCCCTCAATCACACAATAACCCTCATACATCTTGCCCCCAGAACACCTCTCCATAATGGCTTTGAATTCCTCATCATGCACATACTGTTCCTTTAACAATTCAAAACCCAACAGTTTTGACTGAAAAGAAGTGATAAGTACATACCGTCATGATAAAGCGTCAGCAACAATATTCTGATTACCTTTCTTGTACTTTATCACATATGCAAAACCCTCAAAAAACTCCACCCACTTGCTTAGGCGCTTAGACAAGTTATGCTATCCCCTGAAATGTTTCAATGACTCATGATCTATATAAATAATAAATGCTCTTAGGAGAAGATAATGCTACCACGTCATGAGAGCCCTCACTAAGGAATAAAATTCCTTATCATAAATAGAATAGTTTAAAGTTCACCACTCAACTTTTCACTAAAATATGCTAAGGGTTTCTTTTCTTGCATTAATATAGCACCAATTCTTATCCTAGAAGCATCACGTTCCAGCTCAAAAATTTATCAAAATCAGGTAAAGCTAATAATGGAGCACAAGTGAGTTTTTCTTTTACCTCTTCAAAACTCCTCTGGGCCCTTTCACTCCAGATGAAAGGTACATTCTTCTTAGTCAATTCTGTTAGAGGATTGACAATGCTATTGAAATTATGGACAAAGCACCTATAAAAGGATGCTAGTCCATGGAAACTTCTTACCTCAGTGGCTGAGGTAGGTGTTGGCCATTCCTTGATTGCCCTCACTTTCTCCTCATCCACCCTAACACCTAAGCCAGATATAAAAAAACCCAAAAATGTTACCTTAGTTTGATAAAAGGAACACTTTTAGAGATTTGCAAACAGTTGCTGTGCCTTCAACACTGAGAATACTGCCCGAAGATACTCCACATGATGTTCTAGGTCTTTGCTGTATATCGGAATATCATTAAAATAAACAACAACAACTTTTCCTAGAAATTCTTTCAATACATGATTCATCAGCCTTATAAACATACTAGGAGCATTACTCAAACCAAAGGGCATAACCAACCACTCATATAGTCCATGGTGTGTTTTAAAAGTGGTTTTCGATTTGTCTCCTTCTCTCACCCGAATTTGGTGATACTCGCTTTTATGATCTACTTTGGAGAAAACCCATGAACCATGCAGCTCCAACATATCATCAAGTCTAGGAATATGATACCTGTATTTGATGGTGATTTTGTTGATGGCTCTACTGTCGATACACATTCTCCAAGTACCATCCTTCTTAGGAATAAGAAGGGTAGGAACAGCACATGAACTGAGACTCTCCCTGACAAATCCCCGCTCAACCAACTCATCCACCTGGCATTTCAATTCTTTAGCCTCTGCAAGATTCATGTGATATGTGGGTCGATTCGGTAATACTGAACCTTGCATAAGATCAATAGCATGCTCCATCCTCTCAAAGGTGGTAAACCTGCTGGCAAATCATAAGGAAAAATATCAGTATACTCATTTAATACTTGAGAAACTGTTGAGGGTAGAGACTGAGGTTCCTATACCCCTAGTGCACATCTTAACTGAAGTAAGTATACTGGAGTCTCTTCTATAACAGCTCTCTCCAACTCACCCTGTCCCATCAACAATACCTTCTTTTCCTTAGAATTATTAAACTGTACTAAAACCCTTTTCACCTCAGATAGCCTACTGATTTGTTGCTGAACCTTTTGAACCTCTGAAGGTGACATCAAATTTAGAATAATGCGTTTGCCCTCCTTTTGGAATACATAAGTATTCTTGAAGCCATCTTGTAAGACCCTCCTATCATATAACTAAGGCTTGTTAAGCAATATATGGGATGCACACATAGGCAAAATATCACACTCAATCTCATCACAGTATTTATCCTCTACACTGAATGGTACCCTAGCTCTTTGGGTCACATGCAAACTCCCCTAATCACTAAGCTAATGTAATTTATATGGTTTAAGATGTGGAGTGGTGGTAAGTTTTAGTTTCGATACTAACGATGCGACAACTACATTGGTATAACTACCACCATCAACTATAAGGACACATAAATTTTCTTGTACCCTAAAAGAGGTATGGAACAAGTTTTCCCTTTGTTCTTCATCCTTAGTCGCAATGTAGTCAATGTTCAGCGTAACACATTAGCATAATGAAACATCTCACTAGACATTGTTGTGTTTTAATTCCAACAACATAATAATAATCCTTATACCTCCATGGCTCAAGTACACAACTAAACCACAAATGAAGTACACACACACAACTACTTTCAAGTAGATAGAATTAAATTCAACTACAAGTGTTTAAGTAACTAGTTTAATTACTTTCATACTTTAATGACTTATTTGAATTCAAATTCTACTACTCAAACTTCCTTTTCTTGTCATGGTTTCACACTACAAATAACCACAATGTGCAGGACCTTAACACATATAAAAACACACAACTCCACTACTACACTACTCCTCTTTTACTCACGGTTCTACTCCAATTATGCCTCCAACACAATTGTCTATAATGTACACACCAAAAACCTACACTAAATGCACACAATATTTACTAAATTTACAAAACACAACTTTACACACACACACCTTCAAGTCACGGTGCAAATGACCCTTCTATTCAACACACACAACACAACTCTAATAACTTAATATTCTCCTTTTTACACTGCAATTCACACACATACAACCACAGTGCAACAACCTTCCCAATAGAACACACACAACACTTCATGTTGCAATCTATATCGCAATCCATATATAAGGATGACAAACTATAATTCAAATAACTCCACTAAATGCAATCTTTTCCATAAAAAGGTAAGATAATTCAAATTCAAACAACACTCCTTAATGTTACTCAATAACTACTTCAAGTTGATGGATGTTTGAATTCAAATGATTTCCTTTTTTCCACACAATGTAATATGAAAATTGCAAACATACTACTCAATTTCTAAAACAAACAAGCAAGGATCACACTTCTTCTTTCTTCACAAATTTAGATACTTCCCAATTCTAAATTTGGTTCAAGAAATGCACTACTTCCTTCGTTTCCCTTTACAGTGAATTCAACAACAAAGGAGCTATAACAAGACCTTAATTTCTACTTCAACATATAACAATTACAACTCCTCAACAACACATTCACGTAATTCAATCCTCAACACACACAATTTCGGATCAAAGTAAAGAACCCTAATTGATAATGAAGATCACAAATTCAACCAACACTAAATCCCTTCTTTTAACTTGTGCTCTGATACCAAATATGATGTGCCTAAAAACGACTAAGCACAATCAAATAACAAATGGGAGCAATTCCATAATTGGCATGATCAACAAAAATTGATTAGAACCCCTATTCACGTGGATTCAAATGGAAATGATACCAAATTATGATATGGATTAATGTAATAGTGAAATTAACAATAGATAAGATATGGATGAATTATAATTCCAATCAAATTGAATTGAATTCAAATAAGAAAATTATGAACCTTAATTCACGTGAAAGAAAGGAACAACAAATAACACCTAGATATGACTCACTAAGTACAATTTGTAAATAATAAGAAATGACTGATATTACTCACAATTGATTTCAAGTCAGTTCTCGCCACAATTTTAAGGATGAAATTGATAAGAGATCCATTGCAAGTAAGGAGGACCCTCACGGCAACAAAAGGGGTGTTTTCTTAAAATGTCAAAAGCTCCCTAAAACCCTACTTAAGCAAGTATTTATACTTGCTCCCTTTAGGGTTAAAAAGTTCACAAAATTACAACTATGCCACTTTTAGGGTGGTTGGTCCTAAAAGACAATTACAAGCAAATGAAAGTGTCCTAAAAGAAAATTACAACATAAATAGTTCAAGTAAATAACAAATATATATATATAAATTAATCTTCAAGATGTCGGTCTTCAAGGTACTTTCGAAATGAGTCCTGATGAGGATCCCAACTCACTCAAAAGTGTAGGTGATTTGGCACCTTGTAAGACTGACAAATGAACCTGTTAGAATGCATAACAAGTATATGATAAGAATGAAGAAATTAAGTTAGCTTTCTTAGGATTAGGTTTCTCATGAAGGATTCTCAAAGCCAAGTTTTATGGGCCCTTAGCTCAGGCCTTAGTGATAGGTCTTGTGGGAAGCTGATTCCTATCATAAACGAGGTCACTATCAAGAACAAGTATCACCTCTGTAAGATAGATGGCTTATTTGACCAATTACAGGGAGCTTAGGTATTCTCTAAAATTGACCTGAGATCAGGATACCATTAGTTAAGGATTAAGGAAGAAGACATCCAGAAGATAGCCTTTAGGACTCAATAGAGTTTCTAGTGATGCCTTTCAGGTTGACCATTGCACTTGTAGCTTTTATGGACTTGATGAACAAGGTGTTTAGAGACTTCCTAGATAAGTTTGTGATTGCCTTTATAGATGAACAAGTGTACCTATCAAAATTTGTAGTATAGTATATGGAAATACGGATATTGTCCCATAGAGAATTTGAGTACTAATACTGACGATCACTTTATTATCCGACTAGTAAATTATGGAATTAGATTAAATTAAAAACTATAATGAAATATTAACTAAAGAACTAAGGTTTTGTGAAAAGAAAAAAAATAAAATCAAATTAAAATTAACTTCAAATTGGTCAAACTAGTATCTAAAATTTGTTTCCCCTAGGTATTGTTATGTGATAATAACAAAATGCATCCAATTCCTTCTTATAATTCATTAACCAGGAGAATTCCTAACTTGGTTTAGCAATTTTCTTAAGCTTGCTAAACCTTAATCTTAAAATTACTTATCTGATTCTCTTCACAGTAACATAATTAAAAGATTCCATTCAGAACAATGAATTCCCTTAACTAAAGCAATTAATTCTAAAAGAACCATGTAACTTATCTCTAAGATTACATCAATATTCTTTACACATGCAAGATCTAATTATATAATAGATTTTTCAATCTTGATATATAATATCCAGTAGACAGATTAACACGCTAGTAATATTAAGCCAATCAAAATAAAGAATGCATGCATGAGTTAATAAACATAAGAATTCATTAAATATTACAAGAAAATCTCAAATCACATAATAAACTTAGTTTCCACAAGTCTAGATACTAATGAATTTAAGTGCTAAACATGTCTGTAATTGAATTCAACAATGATATAATGACATGCATCATCAAGAAAATCAAATAAAATAAGAAGAAAACCATAATTCTTGAAGTTAATAGAAATAATTGTCATTTGCTCTTAAAACACTAGAACAAGAATGACAAATATGACTCTCCCTTCATTGTGTGAAGTCCTCTTCTATTTGTATAACTCATGTCAGAAACTGTGCATTTTTAGGTTGACAAGCTATCCAACACGGTCGTTTTTTGGGTCGTGTCCACTTCATAGCTCAAATTCATGTAAAACTTGACATTCCAGTAGACATGGCCTTAGACATGGTCGTGTCGAACCTTCATGTATCTTTCTATGAATCTTTAGCTGTGACATAACTATTAACACGGTTGTGTCAGTGTCTTATGTAACTATTTGTGAATCCACAATTTTAACATGACCCACTAACATGGTCATGTCTTCTATGAACCTTTAGTGCAACACGATCTTTGAATGTGATCATGTTTGGATTATGTCTAACTTCACTCTTCATAATGTCTCTTATTTAACTCCAAAGAGAATAAAATTGGATTCCTTTTCTTCCTTTTTAATTGAATTTTCCATCAAATCCATAAAATCCAAATATTACTTAATTAAAATTTAAATTCTTCAAAAACATGCCTAAATGAAGGGAAAACATGTTAAATTTTCACTTAATATATATCTAATTGTGCACTTATCAATATTCTAAGGGCAATGAGGAACATGGAGAATAATCAAGGTTGGTGTTGGATAGGTTGCAAGTAGAGAAACTGTATGCCAAATTGAATAAATGTGAATTCTTGCTATAATAGGTAGTTTTCTTAGGTCATGTGGTTAACAAAGATAGAATCATTGTAGACCCAAAAATGGTGAGAGCTGAAGTGGATTGGTTTAGATTGAAGACAGTAACAAACATAAGATGCTTCTTGGGTTTAGTAGGTTACTATAGAAGGTTTGTAGAGGGATTCTCTACGATAGTGGCTCCTCTCACTAGATTAACACAAAAGCAGGCGAGGATTGATTAGGATGATAAACGTGAAGCTAGCTTGCAAAAACTCAAGGAGAAGCTTATGCTAGCACCAATTCTAGCACTGCCCAAGAGTGAGGAAGAATTTACTATTTATAGTGATGCCTCAACCCAAAGGTTAGGTTGTGTTTTAATGCAAGGTAGGCAAGTCATAACATATGCATTCTGATGGGAATCAAACCTCTAGATCCACCCGTAGGAAAACTATTTGAATGAATGAGCCTAGACATTCACATTTTATCTTTATTTATCTTATAATAATTATCTTTACATTGTGGTAGGTACATTTTGTTGGTTTTTGTAAGAAGATGACTAAGCACAATGGCAATTGGTTTATGATTGGATCATGGTCCATTATGAGCCAAACTTAATCTACAAAGACAAGTGGAACCAACCTTCATTCCATTTGCATTTTTTATCTTGAGAAGAACCAGCCATCTACACCTCATTATCACGTGGAGAATTGGTTCTCAAGTGGCTTATAGGACCAGTTTTTAACTATTTGGCAATGTTGTAATTTTCATTGTTTTAGAGTAAGGTATAAATACTAACTTAATAAGTTTTGTAAGTAGACTTTTGAGATATACATTTGGGCTGCCATTTTCTCATGAAAAGAGAGGCTTTTCTCTATTTCAAAAGACTCTTATTAACTTCTTCTAGGGTTGTGGTAAGTGGGACTTGGATTTGTTGTGAGTAATATCAATAAATTATAAGTTGATCCTAATTCCAACCGGTGCGTAATGTTTGATAAGAAATTAGTTATTCTTATTTTGTTCTTGTTTCACGCAATTAGGGTTCCATTTTTAAGTTAGGTTCACGCCCAATTTGATTGGAATTGGGTTCTTCTTTGTGTCATCCTTCATATATATTATAATTTCAAGTGAAGCATATCATAATTTAGTATCAGAGCAAGGATTTTGAGAAGGTATTGTGTGATTTCAATTTGGGAATTAGGTTTCTTGATCTTCCATTTCTTAATTGAAGTTACTTGAAGTGGAATTGAAGTAATTTTAAGTGATTGTATTGTGATATACCTTCATTGTTGTGGAATTGGAAGTAGAAATTTCAGACTTGATCTTTCTATTCTTCACCTTTGTCGTGAGTTGCTTGTTTGAGGAGGAAGGGAATTGCATTTTCTTGGGGATTTTGGAATTATAACTTACCTTCATTTCTAGATTTTGCTTTTATTGTGTAGAGGATTTGGAAACAATTTGAAATTAAAAAAAAATCATTAAGTTGAAGGAGTTATTGTGTATTGTTAATCATATTACACTTTGACTAGTTTGAATTGTTTACTTACCATTTGGAGAAGTATCATTAATTGTTTCCATTGTTGCTTGCTACCATGATTGGAAGTGTGTGTGCTGCACTGTGAGTGAGGAGAGTGTGTGTGGCATAGTGAGTGTAGTGTGGTTGAAAGTTGTTGCACCATGGGTGAGGTGTGTATGTGTATGTGGTGTAGTGAGTCTGGTGTGGTTGAAGGTTGTTGCACCATGGTGAAGTGTGTGTATGTGTTGTGATTTGAAGCGTGTTGCACTGTGATTGTGTGTATGCCATGGAGTAAGTGTGTGTTGAAGTGAATATTTTGTATTGCATTTGACGTGAAGTATATTGCAATTGCCTTGAATTGTTTTTGTGTTCCAACAGATCAATTCATCAACCATGTCAAATGATAGTGTTAATGGAGGAATTGGCAATGAGGCCAATAGTTAAGTTGGTGGTGGTCGGGCTCATAGAACTATAGGTGGAAGGACATTGGAGGAGCAATTGTAGGATCTCACCACCATTGTTGCTACATTAGCAATAAGGATAGATTGAATGACGATGCCACAACCACTAGTGGCAAATCCTCAGGCACCTCTACCTAGGGTAGTTCCTTAGAATGTTCATAGGGAGGGAGTTGTTGGAGGTAATAGAGGCAGGAGAATGGATGAAGATTATCATGCTCTTAGGGAGGAAAGAGATGATAATTTTGAGAATGAGCCTTACCTAGACTGGGAGTCCAGACTACCTCGGGGATTGGAATATGTGAAATTGCAGATGCCTTCATTTGATGGTAGGGGTTCTATAGATGATTATTTAGATTAGGAGGATAAGGTTGAGGGCTTATTCGAGTGCTATGAGATTGATGATCACACTCGGGCTCGTCTTGCAGTTGTGGAATTTACAGGCTATGCCGCCTTATGGTGGAAAAATCTTGTGATTAGTAAGCTAAGAGATGGTGAGGCTGATATACATACTTGGAGGGAAATGAAACGAGTGTTGAGAAAAAGGTTTATACCTGAACATTACAGGCAAGAGTTATTTATGCGTCTTCAAGCACTGAGGTAGGGAGGTAAAACAGTTGATGATTATGTGCAGGGGTTTGACACATTTATGATCAAATGTGGGTCACTTGAACCTCCTGAACAAACCCTAGCATGATTTGTGTCAGGGTTAAAGTATGAAATTGCCTGCATAGTGGAGCTCCAAAGGTATAACACACTTGATGAGGCTATCCAGCTAGTCCTAAAAGTGGAGATACAGAGGCGATCCAACCCTTTTTGAGTAGTAAGTAACAGGTATGAAACTTCTACTAAACTTCATGGTTCAAATGGTTAGTAGGGTGAGTAGCAGGGAATAGGGGAAAATAATATGATTGTAGACAAAAATACCACTACTTCTGACAGGGAGAGGGAAGTTGCTGGAAAAGGAAAAGAGATTAATGGGGCTGAAATCCAGCAAACAATGCTAGGGGTAACCAGTGGAAAGATGTATCAAATCAAATGTTTCAAATGTATGGGTTTTGGCCATATGGCAGCTTAGTGTCCCAACAAAAGGGTGATGACTATTATGGAAGGAAATATGAGGATAGTCAAGAAGAAGTTGTCGAGCTTATAGATTTTTCCATACTTTGTAGGAATATTCTGATGATCATGATGCTGAGACGCATGAGGACAAGGAAAATGATAAATATCTATCTATTAATGTATTGCGTAGAGTTATGACTATATCTCAGATGTTAGGGACGAATAGAGAGAAAACCTATTCCATACTCCTTATCGGGTTTTAGGTAATTTATGTGTTCTTTTTATCGATGGTGGTAGTTGCACTAATGTCATATCTACTACATTAGCAAATAACTTGCAACTAGTCACTAGTCTACATCCTCATCCATATAAATTACACTGGCTGAATGAACGAGGTAGTTTGCATGTTACTAAGAGGACTAAGGTGCCTATCAGTAAGAGATAGATACCATGATGAAATCTTTTGTGATGTCCTTCCTATGTGTGCCTTTCATATACTAATGGGTAGACCTTGGTTGTTTGATAGGCAGGTGCTACATGATGGGTTCAAAAACACTAATGTGTTTCAAAAGGATGGTGCACAGGTTATCTTGACTCCTATGTCTCCAACTAAGGTACACAAATTTTAAGAACAGATCAACAAAACTACCAAGCACTCAATACTTCAGGGCGATAAGCACTTGCAAACAAAGGATTTCAATCTAGGAGAAGGCCCCTTAGATTTGAGGACAAATCTTTCAGAGGCTCGAGGAGATGATGGGAATCAAACCTCTGGATCCAGCAGTGGGAAGCCTATTTGAATTAATGAGCCCAGAAATCTACATTTTATCTTTATTTATCTTATAATAATTGTCTTTACATTGTAGTAGGTGCATTTTGTCAGTTTTTGCAAGAAGACGACCAAGCATAATGGCAATTGGTTTATGACTGGATCACGGTCCATTATGAACCAAACTGAATCTATAAAGACAAGTGGAACCGACCTTCATTTCATTTGCATTTTGTATCTTGAGAAGAACCAGCCATCTAACTTATTAGGTTTTGTAAGTAGACTTTTGAGATATACATTTGGGTTGCCCTTTTCATGTGAAAAGAGGCTTTTCTCTATTTCATAAGACTCTTATCAACTTCTTCTAGGGTTGTGGCAAGTGGGACTTAGATTTGTTGTGAGTAATATCAACAAATTACAAGTTGATCCTAATTCCAACTAGTGCGTAATATCTTGTAAGGAATTAGTTATTCTTATTTTTTTCTTGTTTCACGCAATTAGGGTTCCATCTTCAAGTTAGGTTCACACCCAATTTGATTAGAATTGGGTTCTTCTTTGTGTCATCCTTCATATATATTACAATTACAAGTGAAGCACTGTTGGTCCCAATTAGATTAATCAAGAGAGGGGTGAATTGATTAATTACTTAAAATTTCACTTTTTCGCGAATCAACTAAAACTCTTGACTAATAAAATCACGTGAATAACAATAATGAAGAACAATAATGTGCAGTAAATAAAAGTAGAGAAGAGTAGAATGCTCAGATATTTATAGAGGTTCCGCCTCGAGCCTCAATCCTCTCTTCCAGCTCCACACCGGGGTCCCGGTTGTCTATACCGGTTGTGTTTCATTATATCAACAAATCGAAGATATACAACACAAGCCTCTTTAAGGCAAAGTCTCACTGTTGAGTCTTTCTAGCTTCTTCACTAAGCTAATCACTCATCTACAGTGATGAAACAACAAACAATTCCCTTTCCATGAAAGGAATCTCAACAACAACAACAATGAGGAATAACAAATTTCCTATAGATCACATATATATGTAAAGATATTTGCTTGAAGATGTATGAGTCTTTTCTTCTCGTGTGTAATTTTTTCTTTCAACAACGTTCCTTTTTTGTTTTTTTCAACGTTATTCACTCCACTTTTTCATTTGAATTAAACACTTTATATATGGAGAAAACATAACGGCTACTTTCTACGTGATAATCTTGAATTTTGAATTTTCAATTCAAAAATAAGTTGGATTTGTTGAGGAAGATCTGCATTCGTGATATTGTTGTTGAGGATAAGCTTGGATAATTAGTTTGACCGAGATCTTCTTTAGATATATCTCTTGGATCAAGTTTGTTGAAGATATCCTTCACATTGTGGAACCATATCTTGATATAACAACCATATCTCTTATCCTTATCTTTGTAACTGCTGGATCTCCCAAAATATAGCACAAATATCTAATTTTAAATCTGGATAAAACTTGTAAATCCTATATGATCTCACTTTATCATAAAATGAAATCTTTGAATAAAATCTTGTGAAACTTTATGTAAATTAAAAAAAACCCGTGATATAAAATCCAACTTTAGTAAAACACATCAAGTATATTACCCAAAAATACTTGACACGTGGAGCTAGGCCTTGAAATTTATTAAAACTATCGATATAAAATTTAGAACGTAATCTGGAAAAATTCGTAACAGACATGAAAGGTTCTGAAAGTGCTTCTGAAGCAAACCTGTTAACTGTCCTGAAGGTTCTGAAAGTGCTTCTGAAACAAACCTGTCAACTGTTCTCCTGTTATGAAGGTTCTGAAAGTTCTTCTGAAAGGTTACCACGATAACTACAGATATATTACAAAACTTCTGAAACACCTTCTGTCAGAACGAAAATAGCTTATATAACACTTTTGAAGGTTCTGAACAAGCTTCTGTCTCCTTGTTTAACTTTAGAAAAAATTACGTACTATCTTAAACATTCATTACACTCATTCCTCTTTTGTTAACATCAAAACTAAATTAAAGAACTTAACATTCTCCCCTTAACATCAACATTCTCCCCCTTTTTTATGATAACAAAACACCATTAGATAATCAAAATATACACAACTTTCATGTTTAAGCATATATTCCTATAACACATTGATCATAAGCACTCATAAGCAATATAGAATCATTATAAGCAGCATTGATAGATATAATAGAATAGATATAATAAAATCATTCTTCTCCTAACATCAACATTTACCATTCTCCCCCTTTTTGTTAACAGCAAAAGGGTATCTCCCCTTAATTGATGCATAAAAGATAACAAAAGTCTTTTACAAGTTGATTCGAAAAAAAAATTTAAAAGAACTAAGATTTTCTAGATCTTGTGACTCGAGAGGTAGAGGGAGTGGTGGAATGTTTGGTTGACGAAGGTTTCTCTGGTGAAGTATCCAAGTCGATGATGTGAGCGCCAGAGCGAACATAATCTGGAAATTTGTTGGATAAGAAGAGCTTGATTTCACCATGAAGACTTGTGACAGATTAGGATGTTTTATCCGTCTTGGAGTCCAAAATCTTGAAGGAGTTAGTCACTGAATCTCCAATCTTCCTCACTTGAGAGAAAAATTTATCAAACACAATCACATTATTAGATAGATCTTGTTTGACTCTCGCACTAAATTCATCATAAAGAATCCTATAGTGATGGAGATCGGTAATCATCTTCTCAGAATTCTTCTTGATATTAGAGAGAATATCAGAAGTTTGTTTAACTTGTAACTCCATTGATTCAAGTCTCCTTAGATCAGATCGTTGTAGAACTTCATCTGTCAAAGTTGTTTTAACCAAATCTGATAGTTCATGTTTCAAACTTTCTCGAACAACATTCTTTATTTGTTCCAGATCAACATTGGATATAACTTCTTTTGTTCCACTCTTCCCAGCCTCTTCACCATATGATTTCTTCCCATGATCTGTTTCAACCTCTGTTCTTGGTTCTGAACTAGGTTCTGAACCTCCTTCTTGAACAGATATTCCAAAAGGAACTATTCTTTTCATATGCTTTTGATGGACAAAATGTGCACCATCATTCGCATACCACAAACAATCCTTAACAAAGATGGACATATGATGAAAAACTTCTTTACCTATCCTCTTTAATTTAATAGGTTCAGATGAACTGGTAGGCAAAACTATCCCTTTAAACACAAACAATCACATCAGTATATTCCTAAACACTAAACTTTCTTTATTCCTCCAAATTTGATCAATGACTCTAGAAGCCATGTCCACATTCCTTTTGTTAATCATTGCATAGATAATTTGAGCATGTTCAATGGACATTGAAGTAGAACTGCCCTTTCTTGGACATGGACACTCAACAATTATTTTATAAATGATTCAAGGAAACAACTCGAAATTAATGACCATTGCTTCTTTTCCATAATCCATTTGCAATCCTCCATTTATAGTAGCAAACAGATCATTCCTAGGCATGTTCGTGATTTCTACATCATCATTTACATCATGTAGATGTAGACATTTAACCACATCTTCCCTAGAAATTAAAATGTCTTGATCACATACTCTGGAAATTAAGACATTCCCTTCCGCAAGACTTAAATTTCCATAAAATTCTTTGACACATTCCCCATAAACTAGAACTTGAGTAGAGCAAAGTTCCATGCATCCTATGGGTTCTAACAGTTTATTCCAGTAGAATCCATTACTAGTAAAGAAATTAAAATCCACAAAGCTACAAGAACACACCTCATTTTTCTTTTTTCAAAGAGATTTTGAATTTGAGGGTTTCAGAGTTAGTGTATTCTCTTGTTTCGTTTGCTTCCTGGATGCTTTCTTGAGCGGAGAGATTTCTTGAATAGCTTTTCCTTTTCCTTGTGAAGACGATGCAGCTCGTTTTCTTTTGGTAATCTTCTTGGAACCTATGATAGATTCGGAATCAGGGGAACTCGGATTCTCTCCTATGGAAGGTTCTTGATATTTTTCCGAAGAGTTTGAAGATTCATCATGAATCACTAAAGGCTTGTTTGATGATTTTGTTTTGAATGATTTTTGTTTAAGGCGTTCTGATGTTTTAGGCGCCATTGGAGTTGCAATGAGAGAGAAGGAAAATAGAGAGAGAGAAAGAGAATAGATTTCGAAGGAAGAGAATTAGAGAAGGAAGAAAACAAATGAAAAGGAAAAAATATTTTAAATGAATAAAAATTTTCAATATTTTTTGGGGGAAAAAAATCAAAAGGGGTTACAAATTCCTAATTCATTTCTAATAAATTCAAATTTTACCTTTTCAAGAGGTTTAGTAAAAATATCTACAAATTGATTATCGGTTGACACAAATTCAACATTTATATCTCCATTATGCACATGAACTCTAATAAAATGATGTCTAATTTCTATATGTTTTGACCTAGAATGATGTACTGGATTCTTTGTCAAATTTATTGCACTCGTGTTGTCACATTTAATTGGCACAGTTTTAAAATTTATTCCATAATCATTCAATTGTTGTTTTATCCATAAAACTTGTGCACAGCAATTTCCAATAGAAACATATTCAGCTTCAGCTGTGGATAGAGCAACAGAATTTTGTTTTTTAGAAGACCAAGAAATTAATTTATCACCTAGGAATTGACAAGTACCAGATGTGCTTTTTCTATCAATTTTACATCCAGCATAATCTGCATCAGAATATCCTATTAGATCAAAATTCTGATTTTTAGGATACCATATGCCTAAATTAGAAGTATTAACTAGGTATTTGAAAATTCTCTTTACCGCTGATAAATGAATTTCTGTTGGTGCAGCTTGAAATCTAGCACACAAACACACACTGAACAAAATATCCGGTCTAGATGCAGTCAAATACAATAAAGAACCTATAAGACTCCTATAAAGTTTTTCACTTACCATCTTTCCATTTAAGTCAGAGTCTAACCTTGATGAAGTACTCATAGGTGTTGTAACCTTTTTGCATCCATCATATCCAAATTTCTTCAATATTTGTTTTGTGTATTTTTCTTGATGAACAAAAATTCCTTCCTTTGTTTGTTTTATTTGAAGTCCCAAAAAGAATGTCAACTCTCCCATCATTGACATTTCAAATTCTGCCTGCATGGTCTCAGCAAATTCTTGACACAACAATTCTTTAGTAGATCTAAAGATAATATCATCCACATATATTTGTACAACTAAGATATCATTATCAAAAGTTTTTAAGAATAAAGTAGTGTTAACTTTTCCTCTATGAAAACCTTTAGAGATAAAAAACATACTCAATCTTTCATACCAAGCTCTTGGAGCTTGTTTCAAACCATATAGTGCTTTATTTAATTTAAAAACGTAGTCTGATTTGAAACGATCTTCAAAACCAGGTGGTTGTTCCACATAAACTTCTTCCTTTATAAAACCATTTAAAAATGCACTTTTTACATCCATTTGAAAAACTTTAAAATCCTTATAAGATGCATATGCAAGCATTAACCGTATTGCTTCTAGTCTAGCAACATGTGCATATGTTTCATCAAAATCTATTCCTTCTTCTTGTGAATAACCTTTAGCTACTAATCTTGCTTTATTTCTTGTAATTTTATCGTCTTCATCTAATTTATTTTTAAACACCCATTTAGTTCCGATTGTAGACTTCCCTCTAAGTCTAGGAACTAAATTCCATACATTATTTCTTTGAAATTGATTTAATTCTTCTTGCATAGATATAATCCAATTAGCATCATTTAGAGCTTCTTCAATCTTACTAGGTTCAATTTCAGATAACAACACAAAATGATTTTCAAGATTTTGTAATTTAGCTCTTGTTTTAACACCCGATTGTATATTTCCTATTATTTGATCAGAAGGACGTGCGGACTTATACCTCCAAGCTTTAGAAGCCTCTTGTTCAGATCTTACAACTTCTGAAGTACCTTCTGTATTTGCCTCTGAAATAGGTTCTGGATGATCAGATCCTCGAATGTTAACAGCAGGTGCTTCGGACTTAGGTTCTGAACTAACTTCTACTTTAGAATTGGAGTCCTTTTCTTCATCAGAATCAACATCCTTTAAATCCTCAATAAACTTAAAATTTATAGATTCTTCAATAGTGTTTGATGACTTATTGAAAACACGATAAGCACGACTATTTAAAGAATATCCTAAGAAAATAACTTCTTCAAATCTTTCATCAAACTTACCAAGGTTAAGTGGGTTCTTCACAAAACATTTAGATCCAAAGATATGAAAATATGAAACGTTAGGTTTCTTACCTCGAAACATCTCATAAGCAGTCTTTGATGTCATAGGTCAAATGAAAACTCTATTGATGATATAGCAAGCTGTAGAAACTGCTTCTGCCCAGAAATACTTAGCAATTCCACTCTCATTTAACATAGATCTAGTCATCTCTTGTAAAGTTCTATTCTTGCGTTCCACTACTCCATTTTGTTGAGGAGTGTATGGAGCTGAGAAATTATGAGATATACCATGTTCTTCACAAAAATTTAAAAAACTTGCATTTTGAAATTCTGTTCCATGATCAGTTTGAAGACTAGTTATGGAAACTCCTTTTTCATTTTGTATTTGTTTTGCAAACTTTTGAAAAGAATCAAAGGTATCTCTCTTGTGTCGTAAGAATATAACCCAAGTGTATCTTGAAAAATCATCAACAATAACAAATCCATATTTGCTTCCACCTATGCTTAAGACTCTAGTAGGTCCAAAAAGATCTAGATGCAATAATTCAAGTGGTCTCTTAGTTGAGATTACATTTTTACTTTTATGAGAAATAGAACCCATTTTATTCTTTAAAAAAGTATCACATTTCACGTCTTGTTTAATATTTATCTTAGGTAATCCTTTAATAATATCCTTTTTACATAATTTTTCTAAGTGATTAAAATTAACATGTCCTAGTCGTTTATGCCAAGCAAAAACATGATCATTCAAAGAAATTAAACAACATTCATTATTGATTTCATCTGATTTTATAAGATAGATATTTCTTTTCCTAATTCCTTCAAATAATCTTTCATCATTTTCATTAAAAGCATAGCACTTGTCTTGATCAAAAATCATTCTATAACCTTTATCACATAACTGACTAATACTAAGTAAATTATGTTTTAAACCTTGCACAAGATATACATTTTCAACAAGAAACGTAGGCATACCAATCGTTCCAGTGGCAATTATTTTACCTCTACTATCATCTCCAAACTTTACATACCCTTTTTCTTCCCAAGTTATGCTATTGAACAATGAAGCATCTCCAGTCATATGTCTAGATCATCCACTATCCAAATACCATGTTCCTCTTATTTTAGCTTCATGTCCCTGTACAAATAAAAAGAATTTAGTCCTTTTAGGAACCCAAGCAAGTTTGGGCCCTTTAAAAGATAAGCTCATTTGATTTCTTCAATTTACTTGTTGACTACTAAGCTTATTTCTTTTATAATAACAAAATTTCTCAATATGACCAAATTTATTACAGAAGAAGCATGCATAAGAATTAACATTCCTATACCTGTCATTTACCTGTTTCTGGAAATTCTGGTTTGTATAACTTCTGTTATACCTTCTGGTATTGCTTCTGTAGTACCCATTGTGTGGATACTTCTTGTCAGAATAACTTCTGTAACAACCTCTGGTATTTCCTCTTTTAACAATATTTGTATTCAAAATGTACTCTTTACTTTTGAATTTATCAGTTAAGACTTGCTTAGCTTTAACAAAAACTGTATTTTGATTCGATTTTGAACTCGAACCATGCTCATATCCTAACCCATGTTTTTCATTCGAAACTCTTTGTGAAGAAATTAACATAGTCAATTTCTTATCACTTTCATCAAATTTCTTAAAGGTAGTTTTCAACGAACTGGACAGTTCATCAATCTTTACCTTCATGTTACTTGTTTCTGCTTCAAGTAATTGATTTTCTATTCTTAGTTTCTCTATACTCACATGCATAGATTCATTTTCTTGTTTCAAGATATCATTTTCATCCACAAGTAACGAATTTGTTTGCTTTACTACCTCCTTTTCATTCTTAAGAGCTTTTATTTCATTTTCATACTTAGCTAATTTTGTATCAGCCCTTTTTAGTGCCTTTAGTAGCTTACTCATTTCTACTAGCATGTCAGTTTCAGTTACATCTTCATCAGATTCAGAATGTACCTCAGAACTAGCCATTAAGCACAAATTTGCCTCATCCTCTTCTTCTTCTTCTGAATCCTCTGAATTTATCTCTGTATCCTCTAAATCACTCCATGTTGCTAGCATTGCTCGACTTTTCTTTTTATAATTTTCCATTTTCTTGATCAGTGTTGGACATTCGTATTTGATGTGTCCTGGCTTTTTGCATTCATAACATTGAATCTCCCTTTTCTCTTTCTTCTTTTCTTTCTCCTTGTACGTTTTTCCTGCATCATTATGCTTATATTTAGTACTTTTCTTGAAAACATTAAACTTCTTACCTCTTTGCTTCTTGAGCAGCCTGTTGAGTCTACGTGCTAGAAGACTGATGTCCTCTTCTTTCTCATCGTCGCTATCATCAGTTTCAGTTTCATTTTGCTTTATTTCCTTGACTTTAAATGCAATTCCTTTGGTACCGTCTTCTCCTCTTTGCATGGTCTTTATGTGTGACTCATATGCCATGAGCTTTTCTCTCAATTGACTGAGAGTTAGCTTGTTTAGGTCTTGAGCTTCCTCTATAGAAGTTTTCTTTGCATCCTAAGATGGTGGCAATATCCTCAACATTTTCCTCACAAGATCTGGATCTGGAAGTTTCTTTCCAAGTGATGCAAGCTCATTTGTGATAGCTGTAAACCTATTAAAAGCATCTTTGACATCTTCATTAGACTTAAACTTAAATAATTCATACTGTTGAATTAAAGCATTTATCTTAGTTTCCTTGATGGTATCCGTCCCTTCATATGTATCGGATAGGGCATCTCAAATCTCCTTTGCACTAGCACACATGATATTAAATAGAACTCTGATGGAGCAATAGTAGTCAGTAATAAATTTTTTGCTTTGTTGTTCTCGATAATTTTCTTCTCCGAATCTGACAAGGTTGAATCTCTATTCAAGGTGATCAAACTGTCTCCATGTGAAATGACCTGCCATGAATCATAATCATTAGCTTTGATGTAAGTTTCCATACGCATCTTCCAATATGAGAAGTTTGAGCCATCGAAGTAGGGAGCTCGATTAATTGCAACATTATTTTCAACCATTTTGGATCACTCAAAATAGATGAGTCCTGCTTTGATACCAATTGTTGGTCCCAATTAGATTAATCAAGAGGGGGGGTGAATTGATTAATTACTTAAAATTTCACTTTTTCGCGAATCAACTAAAACTCTTGACTAATAAAATCACATGAATAACAATAATGAAGAACAATAATATGCAGTAAATAAAAGTAGAGAAGAGTAGAATGCTCAGATATTTATAGAGGTTCCGCCTCGAGCGTCAGTCCTCTCTTCCAGCTCTACGCCGGGGTCCCGGTTGTCTATACAGGTTGTGTTTCACTATATCAACAAATCGAAGATATACAACACAAGTCTCTTTAAGGCAAAGTCACACTGTTGAGTCTTTCTAGCTTCTTCACTAAGCTAATCTCTCATCTACAGTGATGAAACAACAAACAATTCCCTTTCCACGAAAGGAATCTCAACAACAACAACAATGAGGAATAACAAATTTCCTCTAGATCACATATATATGTAAAGATATTTGCTTGAAGATGTATGAGTCTTTTCTTCTCGTGTATAATTTTTTCTTTCAACAACGTTCCTTTTTCTATTTTTTTCAACGTTATTCACTCCACTTTTTCATTTGAATTAAACACTTTATATATGGAGAAAACATAACGGCTACTTTCCACGTGATAATCTTGAATTTATTTTTGAATTTTCAATTCAAAAATAAGTTGGATCTGTTGAGGAAGATCTGCATTCGTGATATTGTTGTTGAGGATAAGCTTGGATAATTAGTTTGACCGAGATCTTCTTTGGATATATCTCTTAGATCAAGTTTGTTGAAGATATCCCTCACATTGTGGAACCATATCTTGATATAACAACCATATCTCTTATCCTTATCTTTGTAACTGCTGGATCTCCCAAAATATAGTACAAATATCCAATTTTAAATTTGGATAAAACTTGTAAATCCTATATGATCTCACTTTATCATAAAATGAAATCTTTGAATAAAATCTTGTGAAACTTTATGTAAATTAAAAAAACCCGTGATATAAAATCCAACTTTAGTAAAACACATCAAGTATATTACCCAAAAATACTTGACACGTGGAGCTAGGCCTTGAAATTTATTAAAACTATCGATATAAAATTTAGAACGTAATCTGGAAAAATTCGTAACAGACATGAAAGGTTCTGAAAGTGCTTTTGAAGCAAACCTATTAACTGTCCTGAAGGTTCTGAAAGTGCTTCTGAAACAAACTTGTCAACTGTTCTCCTGTTATGAAGGTTCTGAAAGTGCTTCTGAAAGGTTACCACGATAACTACGGATATATTACACAACTTCTAAAACACCTTCCGTCAGAACGAAAATAGCTTATATAACACTTTTGAAGGTTCTGAACAAGCTTCTGTCTCCTTGTTTAACTTTAGAAAAAATTACGTACTATCTTAAACATTCATTACACTCATCCCTCTTTTATTAACATCAAAACTAAATTAGAGAATTTAACATTCTCCCCTTAACATCAACAAGCACATCACATTCTGTCAATTGAAACCATATGGGAAGAATTATTTGACTCATGACTTAGAGTTGTGGTTGTGGAGACACTACTTGTATGGGGAGAAATGCAAGATTTTTGCTAATTATAGAAGCTTGAAATATACCTTCACACAAAGGGAGTTGATTATGCAGTAGAGGAGATGGTTGGAATTGATTAAAGAGTATGACCTAGAAATCTAGTACCATCTAGGAAAAGCCACTGTGGTGGCAGATGCTTTTAGCAGGAAAAAACAAGATAATTTTGCTACTCTAATCACTTCATAGTGAAAATTTTTAAATAACATGCCTAAATTGGAACTAAATATTTTTTACTTAAGAAGTTAGAGTGAAGATGGCCACTTGACGCGTGGATAGAATTAAGACTGCTCAAGTATAGGATGTAGACATTCAAGAAATCAAGAATAGATTGGAATAAGGCAAGGCTCTTGAATTGAATTTTGATCTAGATGGAGTCTTAAGGTATGGAACATGATGATGCATGTCAAGGAATGTAGAACTAAAGAAAGAAATCATGAAAGAGGCATACTACTCTGCCTATACAATCTATTCAGAAAGCACAAAGATGTATAAGGACTTGAAGAGTCACTACTAGTGGAAGAACATGAAATGGGAGATAGTCGAGTATATAGCAAGGTGTCTCACTTGTTAGTGGATTTGAATTGAACATTAAAGGCTAGCTAGAGAATCGTAGCTCCTCCCAATACCTAAGTAGAAATGGGAAAATGTGATGATGGATTTCATTAAGGCCCTCCCAAGAACTAAAGAGAAACAAGATGAAGTATGGTGACGGTAGACTAGCTAACCAAGTCTGCTCACTTTTTGCCTATCCAAGTGGGATATAAACTAGAGAAATTGGCCAAAATGTATATGCAGGATATTGTATGGTTACATGTAGTGCCAATAACAATAATCTCTGATAGAGATATATGTTTTGTAAGTAGATTTTGAAATAGCTTACATAAAGCTTTAGGCACAAAAATGCAATTCAGTACTACATTCCATACTCAGATAGATAGACAATCTAAGAGGACCATTTAGATCCTAGAGGACCTGCTTAGAGCCTGTGTGCTAGACTTTAGAAGTAATTAAAATGAACACATACCTTTAGTTGATTTTTTCTACAATAATAGCTATCAAGAAACCATCTAAATGGCTTTTTATGAAGCTCTATATGGAAGAAAATGCAGATCCCCATTACATCGGGATGAAGTTGGGGGAAAGGATAGATGTTGGGACTGGAATTGGTTAAAGAGGTTGTGGCTAAGGCAAAATTGATGAGACAGAGAATACAGATAGCTCAAAGCCGATAAAAGAGCCATGCTAATAAGAGATAATGCCTTTTAGAATTCTAGGTAGGAGATAAGATGTTGTTAAAAGTTTCTCCAACTAAAGGGCTGATTAGGTTTGGTTTGAGATGGAAGTTAAACTCAAGATATGTGGGTCTATTTGAAATTCTAGAGAGAGTTAATATTGTTGCTTATAGGTTGGCTTTACCATAAAGTTTAGCTGGGGTAAATGATGTATTTCATGTATCAATATTGAGAAAGTTTGTAATAAATCCGGATCAAATAGTGGCTTTGGAGCCTTTGAGTGTACATCTAAATTTATCCTCTATTGAAAGACTAGTAAGAATTGTAAACACCAAGGAACAAGTGTTAAGGAGGAAAGTGATTCCCTGTGTCAAGGTGTAATGGACAAATCATATTGAATGTGAAGTAGTGTGGGAACTAGAAGATAATATGTAGAGGAAACATGTAGACCTTTTCCAAGCTTAGGTAACTTTCAAAGATGAAACTTTTTTTCAAGGGGGAGAATGTAAATACACAGATATATATAATTATCTAATATTTATTAAAATATCAAACTAAAGTAAAAAATTTAAATATTCTAATTATATAGGGGTAATTCGGTCTTTTCATGATCAGGATATATAAACCCCATTTAACCTAATGATCCCTTTTTTTTACCAATTGCACAATAGTAGACAAAGAGAAATTCTTAAGAACCTTTAAGGCAATTGAGCAAACACCCACGAAGACCAATTTGATTTCATTAGGTAAGGAATTCTAATAATCAAGTTATTGTTTCTAATGATGGAATCATAGATTAAAGCAAATTTTATGACATGATCGATAGAATTTGAAACAAGGAGCAAGATGAAACGAGCATGGAATCAAGAGATTTGAGGGTTCGAATCACAGATTGTAACAAGTAAGTGCATCAATGCATATAACATAATAGATTAACAAATTTTTAGGATCTAATTAGGCTTAAGATAATAAAAGTTAGGCTTAGGAATAAATTGAAGAAGAGGAAAAGTAATTCGTATGGAACAATGTAGTACATGGTCTAGTATACGCTCGTGTAACTATCCGTGTAGAAATGTGAATGTGTATAGAAAGGTATACGAGCACGGATAAAGGATATGCCCCCGTACTTGGACATGTCAAATTATGGAAATTCACAGAAAGGTACATAATACATGACCGCGAACCTAAGTGTGCTAAAATAAAAAAAAAAACTTCACAAAAAGGTACATGACCATAACACATGGTTGTGTACCTAACCGTGCTAAGTATATAGCCTAATGCATGGTCGTGTACTTAGAGAAATTGTTTTACCCAATTTATTCATCCCTATTCAAATTTCCATTCAACTTAAACACTTAGTATAACCCTAAAATTTCCAAAAGAGTGAGAGACACAATCTTATAACAATTAAGTGAACATAATTAAATAACTTAGATGATACTTAGACTAGTACTAAGAATAAATTCTTTACACATTGATAGATTAACGTTTAGTTGATAGCCAAGGACAAGTAGTGCGTAAGACCGCTCTTTCAAGTACATGTGATCTCTGTTGTTACTCACAATTGTTAAGATAGTTGTGGAACTAGAATAATTTATAATGGATAGGATTAAGTTGTTTGTTGGTTGTGCTTAGCTAGGCTTAAGGGCTTATAGTGGCAGATTCCTATGAAGTACCCTAATGATTCTTGTGTGACACTGTCTCTAGTGGAGTCATATTTGGAAATGATCTGGGTAGAATTAAGGACTCATGGGTGTTGGAACTTGTAGTGGTAGTTCTCAACATTGTATTATGTATTATATATATATATATATATACACACACACATATGGTTTGGCGAGATCATGAGTACTCCTTTATTGTTTTGCAAACTTAATGAAATAATAACCTGTTGTATGATTGTTATTTGCATTGATACATGTGACTTAACTTATGCTTCAAAATGCTTATGTGTTTGTGGGTTATATGTATTGAGCATTAACTTACCCCTTAGGGATTTATTTTTTTAGCAGCAGGCATAAATAAACATACTTCCTACGATAAGGACTTAGTGATGTGCCTAAAACCAAGATTAAGCACATATAAAAGACTTAAGAAAAACAATCTCAAGTCAAGGCAAAAACCGGATCCACAAGGCTAAATCACGTGAACCCTAATGAAGATATGATGAAATCCAAATGTCCAATGATATAATTATAATACCACAATGATAATATCATCTAACAACACTCTAATCTCATATAATCCATGCAAATAATCCACAAATTCAAAAGAAAACCTCAATTATAAGAATTCCTTTCCAATAGAGAAGAACACGTTTTCAAGTGGATTCTTCAATGATGATCTGAATCCAATTGCTAAGTGCTTCAAATAAACACAAGAATTCGTGAATAATAATGTGTATTTCTGACCAAGAACTATCTCAATTCAACCCTAGATATGACACACTAGAGAAGAAAAGAAATCACAACAAAATGAAATTGATATAACTCACAATTTCAAGATGTTGCACTCGCCACAATTTCAACTCTTGGGATTGAAATTGATAAGAGTTTGGATGACAATTAGGAACCCTAATTCTCATGTGAAAGGTAGTTTTTAATCTGCAAAAATAAGCTCCCTCAAACCCTCTCTTAAGCAAGTATTTATACTTGCTACTCCTAGGGTTAAAAAGTGCTCAAAATTAGAAGTTTGCCACTTTTAAGTTGGCTAACCCTAAATGAAAGTTACAAAGAAATAAAAGTGTCCCAAAACCAAAATACAACCAAAATAGTTCAATAAACATTTACAAGATACAAAATAACATAAATCTTCATGATCCAATGCCTTAGAATGGAGAACAATCGCAGCGGGCCTTTGATTGTTATCAGGAAAAATGTTCTGTGTCCAACTGAAGTTGTAGGACATTTTGGCATCCCATGGAGATATATAATTGTACCTGTAAGATTATTCTCAAAGTTTATTAGAAACAAAGACATAAGATAAAATATGAGCAATTTGGTTAATCATCCAAATTGGGTTCTGAAGAGGTTGACAGTGCCAGAATTTTTCCCATCATCTCCTCGAGCTTCTGAAAGATTTGCCCTCAAATCTAGAGGATCAGTTGTGGAATTGAACCCTAGGATCTTTGTTGTCCTGCTCCCCCGACTAACCATGGTAGTGGATGGATGCCTGACCTGTTTCTGAAAACCTTGGACCTCAAATGGAGTCATTGGTAATAGGATTATGCGTGTTTCGCCCATGCTGAACATATAGGTATTTTTAAACCCATCATGTATCACCCGTCGATCATACAACCAGGGCCGACCCAACAGTAAATAGAATGCATGCATAGGAACTATATCACAAAGGATCTCATCATGATAGTTCTGCCCAACACTCACAGGAACCTTTGCCCTAAGGGTAACATGCATACTACCTCTATTATCCAACCAATGCAAATGATAAGGACTAGGATAGGGTATAGTAGACAGTTGTAATTTGTCTACTAGTGTAGCAGATATAACATTCGTGCAACTACCACTATTGATGATGAGTACACAAAGGTTACCTCTGATTCTGCAAGAGGTATGAAATATGTTCTCCCTCTGAATATCACTGCTATCAGGAGATGTGGACAAAATCCTGCGTAACACATTGAGGGGTAGATATTTCCCTCCAATATGCTCCTCAGGCGCATTTGCATTCTGATCATCATAATATTCCTGCAATGCTGTTGGTAGATTTGTAGGCTCAATGTGTTCATGGTCATCCTTAGTATCCTCTCCAATGTCTTCCATAACAGTCATCACCCTCTTATTTGGACACTGTGCAGCCATATGCCCAAATCCCATGCATTTAAAAAATTTTATCTGGTGCGCTTTCCCACTAGTAGATCCGGGAACAGTCTGCCTCGTTTCTGGTGCCATGACCTCTTTACCCTTCCCAGTGGGTAAGTTTTCTCTTATAATGGTTGGGGTAGTAGTGTCCACTGCCTTGACTCCCTCACCTACCGCCTTTACTCCCCCGATCAACTGTCGGCTGAGATGGGTCTATTAGCAGTGTTGGGCCTACTGTTAGGAGCCCTAAAGAAGTTGGACCTCCTCTGTCTCTCCACTTTTAAGGCCAATTGAATAGCCTCATCAAGTGTGGTATAGCGCTGCAGCTCAACGATACATGCTATCTCATATTTTAGACCTGAGACAAATCGTGCTATAGTTTGTTCCGGAGGCTCAACAGACCCACACCTAATCATAATGGTCTCAAATTCCTGTACAAAAATCATCTACTGTTTTGCCCCCCTGCCTCAAAGTTTGCAGTCGGATAAACGGCTCCTGTTTGTAGTGTTCGGGAATGAACCTTTTCCTTAGCAACCTCTTCATATCCCTCTAGGTCTGAACCTCAGCCTCTCCATCCCGACGCCTATTGATGATCAGATTCTTCCACCAAAGTGCAGCATACCCTACAAATTCAACAGCAGCCAATCTGACCCTGGTACTGTCATCAATCTCATAACATTCGAAGAGACCTTCGAACTTATCCTCCTAGTCCAGGTATTCATCTGCTGATCCCTTACCATCATAGGATGGCATCTGTAGCTTCACATACTCCAAACCCCGAGGCGGCCTGAAATCCCTATTCTGATTCAGGTTGACCCCAAAATTGTCATCCCTTTCTTCCACTACTCTGTTTCGATGAGGGTTTTGTGGAGCTACTCGAGGTGGTGCTGGTTGGTTTACCACTGGTGGTTGTGGTAAAGTCATCCTGTCAACTCTAGTTGCTAGTGTAGCAACCATAGTAGTAAGCTCCTGAAGTTGTTCCTCCAAAGTTCTCCTGCCTGCCACATTACGACCATGTCCTCCACCAACTTGGCTATTGGCTTCTTCACCCACTTCCCCATTCACACTATCATTAGACATATTTGTAGATTCTTGTATGTTGTTCCCCAAAATGATATGATTCAAGGATATACACTTCCACTACTATACTTCCTTAAACTCCACACAATAGTAACTACAAAAGACAAACAAACAAACCCACTTAATGTTACAATTTATAATTTCAACTCACGTGTAATACTCTTCTCCACAACAAGCCACAAGTACACGGTGCAGCAAAAATTAATTTCCACAAGTTCACTCCACGACAACACACAAGCAACAACTACAATTAAGATGTATCACTTCCACGGCAACAACAAGGTGAATAATGAATACAAGTAGTCTTCAACTTCTACGGCAAATAATGAAGACAAGAGATTAATAAGCAGCTTTCCCAAAATGAATTCTGAATCCCACTATAGGCAGCAACTTTCAATTTGAATTTCAAATAACTTCACTTATTGCAAGCCTTCCTCAATTGGTAACAATGAATTCAAATTCAAATAGCAATCATTAACTCCCACAACTTAATTGCATATGATTTGAATTCAAATAATTCCTTACTAACCAAACTTAATGTAATCTGCAAATTTAACTTCACAAATTCAGAATTACACAATGGAATTCAAACAATAAACTTCACAACTCCACATGCCACAAGCTACTTCACGGCAACAATTGGTAAGTTTCACAACTTCAAAACAATTTGCTAAAGTAACTTCACTTTGTACTTCTACTCTTCCACGTGAATTAGTGTCCACAAAGTGATATAATAACCTTCCTAAATCAACTCCAACAATCAGCAAATCAAATCCCAATCCAAAGCAATTTCGCAATCTCAAACAACAACAACAACAACAACAACACAATTGCATTTTTTTTTTCACTTGATCAACCCTAATTGATGATCACTCCCACGAAATTGAATACAACCAATTCCCTTCTCTCAACAAGAGCTTTGATACCAAAAAGATGATGTGCCTAAAACCAAGATTAAGCACATATAAAAGACTTACGAAAAACAATCTCAAGTCAAGGCAAAAACCGGATCCACAAGGCTAAATCACGTGAACCCTAATGAAGATATGATGAAATCCAAATGTCCAATGATATAATTATAATACCACAATGATAATATCATCTAAAAACACTCTAATCTCGTATAATCCACGCAAATAATCCACAAATTCAAAAGAAAACCTCAATTATAAGAATTCTTTTCCAATAGAGAAGAACACGTTTTCAAGTGGATTCTTCAATGATGATCCGAATCCAATTGCTAAGTACTTCAAATAAACACAAGAATTCGTGAATAATAATGTGTATTTCTGACCAAGAACTATCTCAATTCAACCCTAGATATGACACACTAGAGAAGAAAAGAAATCACAACAAAATGAAATTGATATAACTCACAATTTCAAGATGTTGCACTCGCCACAATTTCAACTCTTGGGATTGAAATTGATAAGAGTTTAGATGACAATTAGGAACCCTAATTCTCACGTGAAAGGTAGTGTTTAATTTGCAAAAATAAGCTCCCTCAAACCCTCTCTTAAGCAAGTATTTATACTTGCTACTCCTAGGGTTAAAAAGTGCTCAAAATTAGAAGTTTGCCACTTTTAAGGTGGCTAACCCTAATTGAAAGTTACAAAGAAATAAAAGTGTCCCAAAACCAAAATACAACCAAAATAGTTCAATAAAAATTTACAAGATACAAAATAACATAAATCTTCATGATCCAATGCCTCAGAATAGAGAACAATCACAGCGGGCCTTTGATTGTTATCCAAAAAAATGTTCTGTGTCCAACTGAAGTTGTAGGACATTTTGGCATCCCATGGAGATATATAATTGTACCTGTAAGATTATTCTCAAAGTTTATTAGAAACAAAGACATAAGATAAAATATGAGCAATTTGGTTAATAATCCAAATTGGGTTTTTAAAGAGGTTGACAGTGCCAGAATTTTTCCCATCACTTAGGGACATATCATATTGAATGTGAAGTAGTGTGGGAACTAGAAGATAATATGTAGAGGAAACATCTAGACCTTTTCCAAGCTTAGGTAACTTTCAAAGATGAAAGTTTTTGTCAGGGGGGAGAATGTACGTACACAAATATATATAATTATCTAATATTTATTAAAATATCAAACTAAAGTAAAAAATGTAAATATTCTAAATTTATAGGGGTAATTTGGTCTTTTCATGATCAGGACATATAAACCCCATTTGACCTAATGATCCCTTTTTTTTTACTAGTTGCACAATAGTAGACAAAGAGAAATTCTTAAGAACCCTTAAGGCAATTGAGTGAACACCCATGAAGACCAATCTGATTTCATTAGGTAAAGAATTCTAATAATCAAGTTATTGTTTCTAATGATGGATTTGTACATTAAAGCAAATTTTATGACATGATCGATAGAATTTGAAACAAGGAGCGAGATGAAACGAGCATGGAATCAAGTGATTTGAGGGTTCGAATCACAGATTGTAACAAGTAAGTGCATCAATGCATATAACGTAATAGATTAACAAATTTTTAGGATCCAATTAAGCTTAAGATAATAAAAGTTAGGCTTAGGAATAAATTGAAGAAGAGGAAAAATAATTCGTATGGAACAATGTAGTACATGGTCAAGTATACGCTCGTGTAACTATCCGTGTAGAAATGTGAATGTGTATAGAAAGGTATACGAGCACGGATAAAGGATATGCCCCCGTACTTGGACATGTCAAATTATGGAAATTCACAGAAAGGTACATAATACATGACCGCGTACCTAAGTGTGCTAAAATAAAAAAAAAAACTTCACAATAAGGTACATGACCATAACACATGGTTGTGTACCCAACCGTGCTAAGTATATAGCCTAATGCATGGTCGTGTACCTAGAGAACTTGTTTTACCCAATTTATTCATCCCTATTCAAATTTCCATTCAACTTAAACACTTAATATAACCCTAGAATTTCCAAAAGAGTGAGAGACACAATCTTATAACAATTAAGTGAACATAATTAAATAACTTAGATGATACTTAGACTAGTATTAAGAATAAATTCTTTACACATTGATAGATTAACGCTTAGTTGATAGCCAAGGACAAGTAGCGCGTAAGACCGCTCTTTCAAGTACATGTGATCTCTGTTGTTACTCGCAATTGTTAGGATAGTTGTGGAACTAGAATAATTTATAATGGATAGGATTAAGTTGTTTGTTGGTTGTGCTTAGCTAGGCTTAAGGGCCTATAGTGGCAGATTCCTATGAAGTACCCTAATGATTCTTGTGTGACAATGTCTCTAGTGGAGTCATATTTGGAAATGATCTGGGTAGAATTAAGGACTCATGGGTGTTGGAACCTGTAGTGGTAGTTCTCAACATTGTATTATGTATTATATATATATATATATACACACATATGGTTTGGCGAGATCATGAGTACTCCTTTATTGTTTTGCAAAATTAATGAAATAATAGCCTGTTGTATGATTGTTATTTGCATTGATACATGTGACTTAACTTATGCTTCAAAATGCTTATGTGTTTGTGGGTTATATGTATTGAGCATTAACTTACCCCTTAGGGATTTATTTTTTTAGCTGCAGGCACAAATAAACATACTTCCTATGATGAGGACTTAGGGACATATATGTAGGATGGAGATGACGTAGATTTCTTTTACTATTATGATGATTAAGTGAAGATTATCCTTTGAAGCCGTTGATATAGCGATGGGACTTGTTTAGATTTTAGGGAATTTGAGTATTTACAATAGTTGTCATTAAAAGTATTTTGAATTTATGTATCAAGAGCTCTTTAAAGAAGTATACAGATTGTGAATATAATTTAATTGAGTTATTTATTTATATTGTCAAATGTTATCTTGACTGTGATTAATAGAAAATGTAGATTTTGTGGTATAGAGTGATTAAGAGCTTTAATATGTCTTTATCCTATAAGGACACATGGTAGGTAGTCGTGTCCCTTGAAGTGTCACATGATTAATTAAGTTAAAAGAGTATTAATTATGAAAATTGGATCATATATTTATAATAACTAGTTCACCCCCAGATTGCGTACTTTAGAATTTACTACTCTCGATTAGTAACCCACTCAACGTTTGCTCAGTATATTTTCCAAAAGATAAATCGTTCTACATAATCAAGCTTCGTTCCAATCAAGTGCTCAACATCATTTGTTTGTTGAAATCTTAAGAGGCACAAATAGAGGCTGGCCATTAATCGGTCCAAGAGTTGTATAACCTTCATTGATCGAACAAATGTGTGGGATCTGTACTCCTTAGTCGACCTTGCAGGTTGTATGATCAATATAACTCCAGAAGTGGATCTTTAAATTTATTTTTTTTATAATTTTTTAAATTTATAAATTAATAATTAAGATTATTTAAATTTTTGAAAACTTTGTGATAATATTATCAAAATCATTTTTTTTTTTGGTAATCTCAATCACTAGTTACATGATGGTATCTTAAAAAATAAATTTAAAAAACTTAAAAAAAAAAAAACTATTTTAAAGAACCAAATCCATACTCATTCATCACTATGAAGCATTCCAAAGGGATGTCCAGTAAGCTCTGACATTTAGTTAAATTTTTAATTAACAATCATTTTAATTTTAGCCAAATCTAATTAACAATCCTTTTTTGTTTTTTTCATTTGACATAATAAATAATATCTATATTTCTTCTACGAGTAAAAAAACACA